>JAWNZC010000322.1:8595000-8750000 GCA_035771165.1 Paragorgia papillata | reverse complement strand
ATTACAGGCTTGACATTGTCGGTGAGAATTTTCGGTTTTTCATCGAAGTACGCGTACCAAGGATGTTTTACTTTGACGTGCTTCCGACAGCCTCTTCGACTGGCAAATCCTGGATGTTCGCAGTTAGGAACCGGGCAATGATTAAGGCCTTCTTCGTCTCTCTGCAGATGTAACCGTCTAGGCTTCTTGAATGCCCCGTCAATAGACTTCCAATCGATCGTGCGGTTATTTCGACGAGGCATCCAACGGCCACGGTAACTTCAAGAACTACTGAATGGCGATGGTTAATTGTGTTTACTTCTATCTTCATTGTATCTCGCATATTTATACTCTGCTATGCCTCTTGCTGTTCTTCCTTTGGGATTAGATTGATCGAGAAATTGAAAAGACGTTCCTTTTACTAGCCAACTTTGGGTTCATTACATACACTTTACTTCAGATTATTGAATCGGAACAAAGCGTTCCCACTGTCAAAATTTGCTGTTTTTGTTTGAGAAAAGACGGTTATATTTAACGCGCGAGAATATAAATGTAAATTAGATCTGTAACTTAATTGGTATTCATACGACCGGCTACCCGGCTACTAGTTAAAAACCTTGTTAAATCGACTGGCTACCGACCGACTACCATATGGAAACGACCGGCTACCGACTGATGGTAGCCGGTGGGTCAGAATAGTAATTAGAAACTTATGTAAATTAGATCTAACTTAAACTAATTGGTATTCATACGACCGGCTACCCGGCTACTAGTTAAAAACCTTGTTGAATCGACCGGCTACCGACCGGCTACCATATGGAAACGACCGGCTACCGACTGACGGTAGCCGGTGGGTCAGAATAGTAATTAGAAACTTATGTAAATTAGATCTAACTTAAATTAATTGGTATTCATACGACCGGCTACCCGGCTACTAGTTAAAAACCTTGTTAAATCGACCGGCTAACCGAGCTATGGTAGCCGGTGGGTCAGAATATATTAACTTCTTCATTGAAAATATGACTAATTATATCTATATCAATTTAGACTTTGACTACGAATGTGAAAACGTGTTATCATTTAAAAATGATCATATCATCACTTGAAGTTCCTCCAAAAAACCCTGCCTAAAATATCTACTGTGAATCAGATCTCTCGGTTTCGTGATATGGAAAATTACGATTACCTAACCACCATACAATGGAACCATAATTACAAATCGGGGGAGTTTGTGGTATTGAAAATTACGATTACCTAACCGCCATACAATGGAACCATAATTACAAATCGGCCAAGTTTATGGTATTGAAAATTACGATTACCTAACCACCATACACTGGACACATTTTATCACAAATCGGAGACGTTTGTGGTATGGAAAATTACGATTACCTAACCACCATACAATGGAACCATAATGACAAATCGGGGACGTTTGTGGTATTGAAAATTACGATTACCTAACCGCCATACAATGGAACCATAATGACAAATCGGGGAAGCTTGTGGTATGGAAAGTTACGATTACCTAACCACCATACAATGGAACCATAATGATGGTCCATTGTATGGTGGTTAGGTAATCGTAATTTTCCATACCACAAACGTCCCCGATTTGTGATAAAATGATTCCATTGTATGGTGGTTAGGTAATCGTAATTTTCCATACCACAAACGTCCCCTATTTGTGACAAAATGATTCCATTGTATGGTGGTGAGGTAATCGTAATTTTCAATACCACAAACTTGCCCGATTTGTAATTATGGTTCCATTGTATGGTGGTTAGGTACCAGCTACCAGAGCTCGGTTAGCCGGTCGATTTAACAAGGCTTTTAACTAGTAGCCGGGTAGCCGGTCGTATGAATACCAATTAATTTAAGTCAGATCTAATTTACATAAGTTTCTAATTACTATTCTGACCCACCGGCTACCATCAGTCGGTAGCCGGTCGTTTCCATATGGTAGCCGGTCGGTAGCCGGTCGATTTAACAAGGTTTTTAACTAGTAGCCGGGTAGCCGGTCGTATGAATACCAATTAATTTAAGTCAGATCTAATTTACATAAGTTTCTAATTACTATTCTGACCCACCGGCTACCATCAGTCGGTAGCCGGTCGTTTCCATATGGTAGCCGGTCGGTAGCCGGTCGATTTAACAAGGTTTTTAACTAGTAGCCGGGTAGCCGGTCGTATGAATACCAATTAATTTAAGTTAGATCTAATTTACATAGGTTTCTAATTACTATTCTGACCCACCGGCTACCATCAGTCGGTAGCCGGTCGTTTCCATATGGTAGCCGGTCGGTAGCCGGTCAATTTAACAAGGTTTTTAACTAGTAGCCGGGTAGCCGGTCGTATGAATACCAATTAAGTTGCAGATCTAATTTACATATATATTCTCTCGAATTAAATATAACCCTCTTTTCTCAAACAAAAACAGCAATTTTGACAGTGGGAACGCTTTGTTCAGATTCAGTAATCTGAAGTACTAAATGCTATATCGTATATAAGGCCCACTCATTTCAAAATGAGTACATTTTTGGTATGGAAAATTACGATTACATGTGGCCCCCATACAATTGAGTCATTTTATCACAAATCGGGGACGTTTGTGGTATGGAAAATTACGATTACCTAACCGCCATACAATGGAACCATAATGACAAATCGGGGAAGCTTGTGGTATGGAAAGTTACGATTACCTAACCACCATACAATGGAACCATAATGATGGTCCATTGTATGGTGGTTAGGTAATCGTAATTTTCCATACCACAAACGTCCCCGATTTGTGATAAAATGATTCCATTGTATGGTGGTTAGGTAATCGTAATTTTCCATACCACAAACGTCCCCTATTTGTGACAAAATGATTCCATTGTATGGTGGTGAGGTAATCGTAATTTTCAATACCACAAACTTGCCCGATTTGTAATTATGGTTCCATTGTATGGTGGTTAGGTACCAGCTACCAGAGCTCGGTTAGCCGGTCGATTTAACAAGGCTTTTAACTAGTAGCCGGGTAGCCGGTCGTATGAATACCAATTAATTTAAGTCAGATCTAATTTACATAAGTTTCTAATTACTATTCTGACCCACCGGCTACCATCAGTCGGTAGCCGGTCGTTTCCATATGGTAGCCGGTCGGTAGCCGGTCGATTTAACAAGGTTTTTAACTAGTAGCCGGGTAGCCGGTCGTATGAATACCAATTAATTTAAGTCAGATCTAATTTACATAAGTTTCTAATTACTATTCTGACCCACCGGCTACCATCAGTCGGTAGCCGGTCGTTTCCATATGGTAGCCGGTCGGTAGCCGGTCGATTTAACAAGGTTTTTAACTAGTAGCCGGGTAGCCGGTCGTATGAATACCAATTAATTTAAGTTAGATCTAATTTACATAGGTTTCTAATTACTATTCTGACCCACCGGCTACCATCAGTCGGTAGCCGGTCGTTTCCATATGGTAGCCGGTCGGTAGCCGGTCAATTTAACAAGGTTTTTAACTAGTAGCCGGGTAGCCGGTCGTATGAATACCAATTAAGTTGCAGATCTAATTTACATATATATTCTCTCGAATTAAATATAACCCTCTTTTCTCAAACAAAAACAGCAATTTTGACAGTGGGAACGCTTTGTTCAGATTCAGTAATCTGAAGTACTAAATGCTATATCGTATATTAGGCCCACTCATTTCAAAATGAGTACATTTTTGGTATGGAAAATTACGATTACATGTGGCCCCCATACAATTGAGTCATTTTATCACAAATCGGGGACGTTTGTGGTATGGAAAATTACGATTACCTAACCACCATACAATGGAACCATAATCAGAAATCGGGGACGTTTATGGCACGGGTTTGTGATTAGGGTTAGGACTTATGGTTCCATTGCATGGGGGTCAGGTAATCGTTATTTTCCATACCACAAACTTCCCCGATTTGTAATTATGGTTCCATTGTATGGAGGTTAGGTAATCGTAATTTTCCATACCACAAACGTCCCCTATTTGTGACAAAATGATTCCATTGTATGGTGGTGAGGTAATCGTAATTTTCAATACCACAAACTTGCCCGATTTGTAATTATGGTTCCATTGTATGGTGGTTAGGTACCAGCTACCAGAGCTCGGTTAGCCGGTCGATTTAACAAGGCTTTTAACTAGTAGCCGGGTAGCCGGTCGTATGAATACCAATTAATTTAAGTCAGATCTAATTTACATAAGTTTCTAATTACTATTCTGACCCACCGGCTACCATCAGTCGGTAGCCGGTCGTTTCCATATGGTAGCCGGTCGGTAGCCGGTCGATTTAACAAGGTTTTTAACTAGTAGCCGGGTAGCCGGTCGTATGAATACCAATTAATTTAAGTCAGATCTAATTTACATAAGTTTCTAATTACTATTCTGACCCACCGGCTACCATCAGTCGGTAGCCGGTCGTTTCCATATGGTAGCCGGTCGGTAGCCGGTCGATTTAACAAGGTTTTTAACTAGTAGCCGGGTAGCCGGTCGTATGAATACCAATTAATTTAAGTTAGATCTAATTTACATAGGTTTCTAATTACTATTCTGACCCACCGGCTACCATCAGTCGGTAGCCGGTCGTTTCCATATGGTAGCCGGTCGGTAGCCGGTCAATTTAACAAGGTTTTTAACTAGTAGCCGGGTAGCCGGTCGTATGAATACCAATTAAGTTGCAGATCTAATTTACATATATATTCTCTCGAATTAAATATAACCCTCTTTTCTCAAACAAAAACAGCAATTTTGACAGTGGGAACGCTTTGTTCAGATTCAGTAATCTGAAGTACTAAATGCTATATCGTATATAAGGCCCACTCATTTCAAAATGAGTACATTTTTGGTATGGAAAATTACGATTACATGTGGCCCCCATACAATTGAGTCATTTTATCACAAATCGGGGACGTTTGTGGTATGGAAAATTACGATTACCTAACCACCATACAATGGAACCATAATCAGAAATCGGGGACGTTTATGGCACGGGTTTGTGATTAGGGTTAGGACTTATGGTTCCATTGCATGGGGGTCAGGTAATCGTTATTTTCCATACCACAAACTTCCCCGATTTGTAATTATGGTTCCATTGTATGGAGGTTAGGTAATCGTAATTTTCCATACCACAAACGTTCTCGATTTGTGATAAAGTGATTCCATTGTATGGGGGTTAGGTAATCGTAATTTTCCATACCACAAATGTAGACATTTTGAAACGAGTGGGCCTTATGATATAGCATTTAGTGCCTAACTTTTACTTCAGATTACTGAATCTGAACAAAGCGTTCCCACTGTCAAAATTGCTGTTTTTGTTTGAGAAAAGAGGGTTATATTTAATTCGAGAGAATATATATGTAAATTAGATCTGTAACTTAATTGGTATTCATACGACCGGCTACCCGGCTACCCGGCTACTAGTGAAAAACCTTGTTAAATCGACCGGCTACCGACCGGCTACCATATGAAATCGACCGGCTACTGACTGATGGTAGCCGGTGGGTCAGAATTTATGAACTTCTAATTTACTTGTTGTTATGAGAAGAAACAAACGGAACGAAATAACCTTTAAAATAAAGAACGAGGAGGACCAATTTAAAGCGGTCTAGCTCATGCGGAACTAGTTGTTCCTATGAGTACGAATAAAGGGAACGAAATAACCTTTGAAATAAGGAACAAATAGGTCCTATTTAAAGCGGTCTAGGTCATGCGGAACAATTTGTTCTTAATTTAGGTCCGTTCCTATTTTTGAATATCGGAACAAAACCTTCCCGAATTCAAATGAGAACGAAACGTTCCGCTTGAATATGTTCCTTTTCAAAAGGTACAAACGCAGCGAGTACCGAAATCTAAGCGGAACAAAAAGTTCCTCTAGATGCCGTTCCTAAAACCAAAACAAAGTACTCCCAACCGTAAGCCGGAATTTAAATTTCGTTCTCATTTAGTCATAACCGCACCCAATATTCTGTTTAACCGATAATTATAACCCCAGTGGACCCATACACCTTTCCTATCGACGGTTTAGCCTAAAAACAAAGTACTGGCGAACACTACAACCCAAAACAACACAACAAATAAGAACAAATATAAGGAAGTGACGACAACAATAATAATAATGTAACGGATATCTGATAATGGTTATAAGAATGTGTAAATAGATGAACAAGATAAGTCAGTAAATCATAATTAGCGGCGTATGCTTCATGAGCAAGCTGCATCCGTGATAATGTAAATATAGCTCTCTAAATAAAAAGGAAGGACAACGCCCTAGAGATAGAGATTATAAATATGGAATGTAAAAGGAAATAAAGTTAAGTTGGATCTAGAGCACGTTGCGTGTTGTGTTGGCTCGGCTCGTTACATTTGGTGGCAGCGGAAAAGACTACAAGTAACGACGCCTTTATAATGACTGCAATCCTCCCGGGAAAATTTGATGATGGCGATTTTGACGCTTGGTTACGCGAATTTGATGCCTGTTGTGCAGCAAATGGTTGGAAAGTAACCGAGGCTAACGACGGAAAAATTTTAAAACTGCCAGCCTTCTTGCGTGGTCGAGCGGCCAGCAACTTTTACGCCATTCCCGAGGGAGAGAGGCGGACTTACGAAGATGCGGTGCAAGCGATGCGACGAGCCCTCTGTCCGAAAGCAAAACGCGAAAATTTCTTCGCGGAGTTTGAGCTCCGAATTTTGAGACCAGAAGAGGATCCGTCGGTGTACAAATGGGAGTTGGAGAATATCCTCTCAAAAGCTGACTCGACTCTTTCGAACGACGCAAAGACTGCGTTGTTGACGAGGCAATTCTCGAGGTGTTTACCACCAACGCTGAAGCTGAAGATGCTGGAGCACAACCCTACTCCTACACTGGACGAAATGGTCGAGTTCACTCAACGATTTCGTGCTCTTGGTCGTCCACCAGCGGCAGAGATTCCGCCCGTTCAAGTTGATGCTGTTGCTCACTCGTCCTCTTCAGCCGACCCACAGTTGAAAGAGCTTATTACCATGGTCGCTGGCATCGCGGAGAAACAACAAGCACTAGAGAACCGCCTGAAAAGTACGGAAAATTCTGCACGTACTTCACCCTCGACACGTGGATCCTGCTATACGTGTGGTTTACCAGGACATTTTGCTCGGGATTGTACGCGACAGCGAGGCTTTGCTCCACGGCGAACTATCACTTGCTTTAACTGTGGAAAACCGGGGCACGTCGCGCGAGAGTGTAGATCACCGCGTCATTTAAACTACTAAAGGATGGACGGAAAATTGGTGGAGATCGCGCCCATCCTGTTTGTTGATTGTTTTGTGGACCAAGTCCGTGTTTGTGCTCTGATTGACTCTGGTTCAATGAAATCGTTCATTAGTAAATCTGTACAGCGAACAATTGACTTTGATGACCGTAAATTAAATAAGTCGAAGAAACAGAAATGCGTTTCCATTACGGGACATAATGTAAATATTCAAGGTCATATATCTAGTACTGTTAAATTTTTAGGAACTCGTGCATACTTTAACGGAGAATTTTTAGTTAGTAATAATATACCATATGATTGTGTTCTAGGCTGGGACTTCATCAGCCAAAATAATTTGTCATTATGCAAAGATGTTAATTTAGGTACCTATATTTTAGTAGGTAAACATGGGGCTACCCCCGTTACTAACTCGCAATCGTCTACGACGACAGATCGAGCAGGAGTAGTTGAGTCGAATCCACAAATTGTACATGTGAATTCGCAAGCCGGACGTTTGTTGTGTCAATCCCGCTTCCCAGTGGCGTGCTGGCCTTTGTTCGTCAGGGGAGGCCAACAGTGAATTTGGCGCCCCTCCAGGTTTCCATCTTTGTAAACATCCGTGGCGCTAATTTACAAAAGCAGTCATTTGACTTTTAGATCTAAAATATAGAGCAATAATTGCAAGGAAATGAAAGCAATTTGAAAAAATGACAATTTTTAGCACTAAAAATTAGAGTTAATGGACGATACTGGCCGCACTAGTCCTAAGGGTATGAGCTACTCGTCATAAAAAAAAACCAGTTCTTTGTCTACACGACAATATAGCCCTAAACGGGACAACTGTCTAAACAAAGAAAGACTCTATCACAGACTTTCATTATTGCTTGCCAAACCCGTAGGCTACTACGCCCAGTATCATTAATTATTGTTCAGATACTCTGTGACTGTTTGATTCATTCACAAATAACAATGGTACTATAGTAAAATATATTGGCATAAACCCTAGTAAAATTCATATTTCAATATCATTCCTACTTGGATCGCAAGCAGTAAAGACTGAAATAATAATCTTACGTGTTTTGACGTTCTTTATCCTTGATCTACATTCGTTCAAAAAATGCCACGACCTAGCAAAACGCGATCCAGATCACACGCCCGTCTTCAAAATCTACGCACTGTTAACGCAGCACAACCGTCAGTTGAAATACCAAGTAATCTCACTGAGCTAAGTATCTCGGAGTTGAAAGACCTTTGTCGCGAACTGAACTTTTCGAGCGCAGGAGGTCGACGAGTGCTGACAATGCGCCTTCAAAACGAGCGAGAACGTCTCGGTAGCAATTCGACGCAGCCCAACGAAGCAAATTCAACCTCGAGTCCAGCAACCGTCGCGCCAGCAGTCTCGCGTCCGCGGACGACCTTTAGCGACGAACAGGTAGCACAGATAACTGAAATCGTGTCGCAGTCGATCGCGTCGTTTTTCGAGGACCAACCGGCACCAAGAACTGCCCAAACCGTCCAACAACAGTCCAACCCTACGCGTACGGTCCGTACTGGGCAAGCGACCAATCCGCCGCCTCCAACACCGCTTGAAAGGCTCGAACAACTCGGACAGCTCCCATTTTTAACGTTAACAGAACTGCAGCACCCACCGCCGAATGCGCCTGTTGCCTCGAACCAGTCAGCTGACGGGGGATTCACGCCAGAACTTCCAAACAAGTATGTTCGTGACATCGAGAGTGGTGAGTTTTTTGAACTTGCTAGATTATTGCCAAAAAACCTTAATAAGTCAAGTGTTGGCTCTGATTACCCGGACAACGTAGGGTTTACTATTTCCTCCACGGGAATCTCATTAACGCCTCGTAAACCGCAGGTCCTTACAAATATTGACGAATGGACAACCGCTTTCAACACGTATACTCTTATTGTTGTCCAAAAATTTCCAAATCGTGCGTCTGAAATGCTTCAGTATATGGAAATTATCCGTCATGCGGCAAAAGCGCATGGCGGACTAGGTTGGTGTATTTACGACCATAAATTTCGCTACAAAGCAGCCGCGTGTCGGACAATGTCGTGGGCCAACATTGACATGCAATTGTGGTTACGTATTTTTACGGCTAGTTCTACGCAGTTGCGCGAGGACTATTCCCTTTTTTCAAATGAACCCTCATTCAGAGCTGGGGCAGCGAGGGACGGAATCTGCCACAGCTACAACAGGGGTAGGCCATGCCCTCTTGAACCAAACTGCCCCTACGTTCACCGATGCAACAGATTTGGCTGTAGGGGAAACCATCCTGGGTACCAATGTCCCAAATCCCGTAATGAAAACGTTCAAAACGAAGTCCAACCCTCCAGATCTGACCGTAGCTCCAAGAACGACAAAAGAAAATGGAACTCGTAGTTATTATTCTAGTCTTAATAGTAGCAGTAATTTAATACCTTTAGATAATACTATAGTTACGCCAATTCGCGTCGACGCGCTTGAAGATGCTCTTCGTGGGCATCCTGACACATCATTCGTTTTGAAACTTTGTACAGACTTGCGTTTCGGCGCGCGCCTAGGTTACGATGGTCCTCGCATGCCTAAATTTTCTAAAAACCTCAAGTCCGCCACTGACAATCCAACTATTGTTTCGAGTAACTTAGCTAAGGAAGTTGCTCTTGGACACACAGCCGGTCCTTTCACCAATCCTCCATTTGCTAACTTACAAGTTTCGCCAATCGGTATTGTACCCAAAAAGCATTCCGATAAATTTCGAACCATTTTTCACCTTTCGTTTCCAAAAACGGGCGAATCAATTAATTCATTTATTGAGAAAGACGATTTTTCACTGCAGTACATCAAAATCGATAACGCCATTGCGGCTTTGATCCGATTAGGCAAAGACACTTATCTTGCTAAGACTGACGTAGAGTCTGCTTTTCGTCAATTCCCTGTTCACCCTGACGACTGGGAATTATTAGGCATGCACTGGAATAAATCCTATTATTTCGATAAAGTGCTGCCCTTTGGTTTGCGAAGTGCGCCATATATTTTTAACCAACTTTCTGACGCGCTTGAGTGGATTCTAATGAACAAATGTTTTATAAGTTATGTTGGGCATATCTTAGATGATTTTCTGATAATGGAACCACCAGATAGGACCGAGCCACCTTCTCATGCATGTCAAACAAGTCTTTCTAGTATGTTGTTAACACTTAATACGTTAGGCGTTCCTATTGCAGATCACAAAACGGAGGGCCCTAGCCAAGTCATCGAATTCTTAGGCATTGTTCTTGACTCACACAAAATGGAAGCTCGTCTTCCCTACGATAAACTGAGTCGTCTCCACACGGATTTAGAATTTCAGCACACTAAAAAGTCCGCTACACTCAAGGAGCTCCAATCACTGATAGGTACTCTAAACTTTGCCTGCAAAGTAATTGTCCCCGGTCGGGCATTTCTTCAGCGTATAATACAGCTTACACGGGGGGTTACAGCACCACATCATCACATTAGATTGACAAATGGTTTTCATGAAGACATTAAAATGTGGCAAACATTTCTTAAGGACTGGAATGGCGCAAGTTTCTTTTTAAACACTTTTTGGGAGAATTCTACAACACTTCTCCTGTATACAGATGCCTCTGGTACCCTGGGTTTCGGGGGGATTTTCAAAAATCAGTGGTTTCAAGGCAAATGGTTACCCCATCAAACTCTTGACACTAAGAACATCAGCATTGATTGGCAAGAACTCTATGCTATCGTAGCAGCTTCCTACATATGGGGACCTTTGTGGGCTCAAAAACGTCTGATCTTTTATTGTGATAACCAGGCTGTAGTTTCCATCATTAATTCTAAACGTTCAAAATGCCCACGTATGATGGATTTAGTGCGGGCCTTAACCCTTCAAACACTAAAGTATAATTTTTACTTCAAAGCCTTGCATGTTCCAGGTCATTCTAATGACATTGCTGATTCTATCTCCCGTTTTCAGCTAACCAGATTTCGGCGCCTAGCACCTCATGCAGATCAACATCCACAACCTCTGCCAGAGGAACTTTCTCGTCTTTAGACGCTGATTTACGTCGTTATCAAATTGCCTCGTTAGCCCAAGGTACGACTAAAACTTATAGCAGCGGCGAAAAACAGTTTATGAAATTTTACTACCAATTTCATTTATACAAGCATGTCCCTCTTCTGCCTACTACTGAAACTGTTCTTATCTATTTTGCTGTTTTTCTGGCAAAGACGGTGAATCCTGACACCATAAAAGTGTATCTTGCCGCAGTTCGCCACCTGCATTTGGTCAATGGCTACGACCTTCCTATAGCCAAATTTCAACGTCTGAACTATATTTTACGAGGCATAAAGCGAGTTAAAGGTGTTTCTACAAGGACGCGTCTACCTATAACATTAGACCACCTCAAACTTTTTCACCGTTTATTGCATTCACGCAAAGTACCAACGCACGATGAAACAATGTTTTGGGCCGCTATTTCTTTAGCATTTTTTGGTTTTCTGCGGATTGGTGAAATGACTTGCTCCGGTCCTTTTAATTCCTCTACTCATCTTAGCCGATCAGACGTAAGCTTTCACAGTGACCAACACCATAAGGCTGGTTTTTTGCAACTCAACATTAAAGCTTCTAAGACCGATCCGTTTCGATCTTCAGTTACAATAACCATTGGCAGCAATTCGAGTATCTATTGTCCAGTGCGGGCTCTTCAAACCTACTTTTCTCATACGTCATCAAACCATGCGGGACCATTGTTTTGCTACTCGAACGGTGTTCCTCTATCACGTAGTCAATTTACTAAGGAACTGCGAACACTATTGGCTCAAGGTGGCTACAACACTGCACATTATGCTGGTCACAGCTTTAGAATTGGAGCGGCTACTACAGCCGCTTCACAGAGTTTGCCTCATTGGCTCATTCAAACACTAGGACGCTGGTCATCCGACTGTTATCTCAGATATATTCGTACACCAGTGAATGTTCTTGCAGACGTTTCAAAACGATTGATAGGGAAATAAGACTTAATTTACACCAATTTCGATTATACGTGCTCGCGGTTTTCGGTCTATGGGGATCACACACATTGTATATGTGTGATTGTGGAGGCAATTGCTCTAGTATGAGGTCGCAATTTTACCATAGACCTCACGTTTTCTTTACGGAATTTGGCAATCGCTCTGATTTCTGCATACGAGTATATGTCCTGAGCCAGATCAAGGGTCCAACTCGGAGTATATGTCCTGCAGGGCAGACTGGGATCCAACTCCATTGAGTATATGTTCTAGTCGCCTTTCAGGATCCAGCTCAAATCCGCGCGGTGAAAGTATATGTCTTGAGCAGATTAGGACCCAGCTAAAAATCAGCATTTGTCTTAATCGCCTTCCTCAAGATCCAGCTTTCAATTACGAGTATCTGCCCTCGGAATCTCTCAGGACCCAGCTCATCGCAGATAAACAAAAATATATAGAGCAGTTGCCCCACACTTCCATAACCCCACAAAAACATTGCCTTATTTACTGTGTCAGTATCAATCTTAGCAGTATTTGGTAGTTGAGGACATTAAATGACAATTTTTAGCACTAAAAATTAGAGTTAATGGACGATACTGGCCGCACTAGTCCTAAGGGTATGAGCTACTCGTCATAAAAAAAAACCAGTTCTTTGTCTACACGACAATATAGCCCTAAACGGGACAACTGTCTAAACAAAGAAAGACTCTATCACAGACTTTCATTATTGCTTGCCAAACCCGTAGGCTACTACGCCCAGTATCATTAATTATTGTTCAGATACTCTGTGACTGTTTGATTCATTCACAAATAACAATGGTACTATAGTAAAATATATTGGCATAAACCCTAGTAAAATTCATATTTCAATATCATTCCTACTTGGATCGCAAGCAGTAAAGACTGAAATCCCACCCACCTCCCCAAAACATAGGCAATAGCCTTTTTCACCAATTGTTGGGCTACTTTTAATGATATTGTGTTATGTGATATTTTAATATGGTTACTGTAATTACTATATATGGTCTCTTAGCTTAATAAATAGGATGTTATACCTATATATTGGACGATTTAAACTATTCTGCAACCTAAAGATATGCATGCAATCACCGGCGACATGGAACATTTGCAATCGTTCACGACCGTGCTTACCAGAACTGCTGCTCCTTGACATTTATAGTTACGAACAATTAGAGATGTGACGAAAGCAAAAACGTTAGACGAAATGTTGTATCAATATATACAAAATGTTAATTAATTAAATTGAATTATGAAATAAAAACGAAGTGTCTGAGGCAATTGCTCTAGTATGAGGTCGCAATTTTACCATAGACCTCACGTTTTCTTTACGGAATTTGGCAATCGCTCTGATTTCTGCATACGAGTATATGTCCTGAGCCAGATCAAGGGTCCAACTCGGAGTATATGTCCTGCAGGGCAGACTGGGATCCAACTCCATTGAGTATATGTTCTAGTCGCCTTTCAGGATCCAGCTCAAATCCGCGCGGTGAAAGTATATGTCTTGAGCAGATTAGGACCCAGCTAAAAATCAGCATTTGTCTTAATCGCCTTCCTCAAGATCCAGCTTTCAATTACGAGTATCTGCCCTCGGAATCTCTCAGGACCCAGCTCATCGCAGATAAACAAAAATATATAGAGCAGTTGCCCCACACTTCCATAACCCCACAAAAACATTGCCTTATTTACTGTGTCAGTATCAATCTTAGCAGTATTTGGTAGTTGAGGACATTAACGTGTTAAAAACTGCCATCAAGAGTAAAGGCTCTTTTCCACTCATCGCAGAAACTAGTTCGCAGCTTGCTGCGAGCAGAGGCGCCGGAAGCAACTTAGGGCAGCGGGGGCAGAATTTGAAAAAAAGGCACTTTCACCTTACTTGGCAAACAAGCAAAAGGAAATTTTTGATTTAGTGGGAGAAGCTGTCTAGATGTCTTTATTAATTTAATATCTGTTGCTGGAAGATGCACACAGACTGACAGACTTACAGTAAACGTTTGTCAATAACAAATTTTAATAATTAATAAATAATCATTTTAAATCACATATTCACATGCATAATGCATCGAACTCACTTCGTCAATCGTCGATCACGACGACCAGCGACGATTAGTTCGGGTTCCTTCCTCCTAATTACGCACCTCGCTCGTAAAATTTAAATGTTTTTGCTTTCCGAATTTGTGCAGTATAAATTTTAACTTAGAGGGATAAAATAAATTCAAAAGCAAGTATAAGATATTGTATTTAGCAAAGGGCACCCTCGTGTGCCCCCGTAAGCAAAGGGCAGCTGGCTGCGAGTACTTGTATCTCATTAAAAAGAAGTCGCAACCGAGAAAACAAGCACTGCTGCATGCGAGTTGTTTTTAATTAGATGCAAACACTCGGAGCTGGTGTTTGCGATGACTGGAAAAGAGCCTTATGGCTTTCATTCGTCCTTGCAACATAGATGAGCGAATGCGAGTTTTCACTAGTCAGCAATCGCAGAACTGATTGGAATTGCAACAGCAATCGCATACACTTGACAAAGTGTTGGATATGCATCGACCAGGCGGTAATCGGGATGCGAAAGAATTTTTAGAGCCTCAACAAAAAATGGTACAACTGATCTTTGTTCCATGCTGCTTCGTTGGCACAAGTGGCTTCGTCTATTTCGTCGTCATGATCTGAATCAAGAACCATCGACATCGTGAACATCTTCCTTGCTTTCTTTGCCAAAAATGGAACGATTGCATATTTGGAATGACGGTGCAAAAGTGAACAGTTCTTCAGCGCAGCGGGATGGGTTGATGCGATACGTCGTGCAGAAACTGCTTATGTTGGCTTCCAAGTCGAAGTTGTCAGCTTGTCAGAACGACGGAATTCGGAAAGGTGTTGCACGGGTGCGAGGTGTTGTGTTACTGTGAACTGTGATTTTTTCCACAGGCAGTGCCGTATAGATCTGAGATCTCGATAAAAGACAGTGGATTGTCTCCAAGCTGGCAAGCTTCTCCACAATCTCAAACTCTTGTTTCTCTCTTTGGCTCATCGGATTCTGACAAAATTCTGACTAACGCTCTTTTGTGTCCTTTGCGGCAATTTTGGCGCCCCTTTAAGTTTTGGCGCCCCCTAAAAAATATTCACTGGGGGGGCCATGGCCCCCTGGCCCCCCCTGCCAGCACGCCACTGCCGCTTCCAAGGAAACACCGGTGTTTCTTTGGTGGAGAGTGTAATGATTCCACCGCGAACCGAAATAATTTTAGAGGGTAAATTGGCCAAACATGCCAAAAGTAGCATAGGTATGATAGAGCCACGTTCTAGCAGCAGCAGTGCTGTTAGGCAAGGGTTTAGTATAGCGCGTGTTGTCGTAAAACCTGACAACAGAATTGTGCCTTTGCGTGTTCTCAATGCGTCTAATAGCCCGATCGAATTGGCTGCTGGTGAGAATTTAGCAGATTTTTGTCCTTTGATTGAATCGTGCCTGTCTCAACCCAACATTTGCGGGGCGGTTGGGAATAAAATGACACCACAAGTTAGTTCAGATAAACTAGAGTCTATAATTGACCCATCATTACAAGGAGAAGATAGGGGCAAGTTAAGGAATTTGCTACTTGAGTTTTCAGATGTTTTTGACGAAAGTTTAGGGCACACCAACATCTCGACACATGAAATTAACACAGGAAATAGCACACCAATTAATCAACATCCTCGCCGCAGTCCTTATGCCCACCGTGAAGAATCTGAACGACAAATCAATGAAATGTTAGAGAAAGGCATAATTCGTGAGTCAACAAGTCCCTGGTCTAGTCCCATCATTTTAGTTAAGAAAAAAAATGGCGAAATGCGCTTTTGTATTGACTATAGAAAGCTTAATTCTGTCACTGTTGGCCACGCGCACCCTTTGCCTCGCGTTGACGACATTTTAGACTCATTAGGAAACTCGCAATATTTTTCAACACTAGACCTAAAAAGTGCCTACTGGCAAATTTCCGTTGACGAAAAAGACCGTCACAAAACTGCTTTTGTCACCCAGCGCGGCTTGTTTGAATTTAACCGAATTCCTTTCGGCCTTGTTAACGCGCCAACTACATTTCAAAGAGCCATGGATCTTGTGTTAAGTGGCCTTTCCTACGTAATCTGCTTGTGTTATCTCGATGATGTTATTGTATTTGGTCGTGATTTTAATGAACATTACAATAGGCTGAAAACAGTTTTAGAGAGATTGCGTTCACATAATCTTCGCGTGAAACTTGAGAAATGTACAATTGCAGCGCGACAAGTTTCATTCCTAGGTCATGTTGTTTCTGAATCTGGTATCATGCCAGACCCGGCATATATTGAAGCTGTCAACAACATTACTAGCCCACGCAATCTCAAAGATATTCGCAGTTTTTTAGGTCTAGCTGGCTATTACCGCAAATTCATTCCTGGGTTTTCGTCTATTGCAGCGCCATTACTACAGCTGACGCAGAAAGCGGCGCAATTTAATTGGACTGATGCTTGCGAACAAGCGTTTCAGCGTTTAAAGCACTTATTATGCTCTGCCCCCATTCTGGCATATCCTGACTTCGGTCAACAGTTTATTTTGCAAACAGATGCGTCTGATTATGGCGTTGGTGCGGTGTTGTCGCAACTTGATGCGTTAGGAAATGAGAAAGTTATTGCTTATTCGTCAAAAGCGCTTTCACCTCGCGAGCGGAACTACTCAACAACTGAAAAAGAAGCGTTTGCCGTAGTTTTTGGCACAGCCCATTTTCGCGTCTATTTATTAGGTCGCCATTTCAAACTAATTACTGACCATAATGCCTTACGCTGGCTGCACACTATGGAAGCTAAGGGTCGTTTAGCGCGATGGATTATGGATTTACAGGAGTTTGATTTTTCAGTCGTCCACCGTGCTGGCCGCCTTCATAATAATGCAGATGCGCTCTCTCGCCTTGTACAAACTAATTCATCAGAACCTCAACCCACCACAAGCATAAAAGATGCACAGCAACCAGCGTTTGTCTCAACAATACGTGTTAAATTATCTGGTGGACGCACAGCGATTGTTAAGTTAAAAAGCAGTAAGCCACTTATAGTTGATACAGACGGCACTTTAGTCCATATTCATGATCACAATAGTGGCGCTGTTTCTCCTTCACCTCCAGAGGTGAAAGAGGTCAATACAATTACATTAAACCCAACCATGAATCTTAGGGATAGTCAACGCACTGACCCACATCTCGCATCCATAATACCTGAAGAGACTCGACATAACTTTATTCAAACAACACAAATACCAGATTTGGTATATAAGATACATACATATAACATATAAACTAGAGTACGTGCTCAACTATAAACTTTCAAAACTTCTTAAAACATTAAAACAGTATTTAGCTACCAAAGTCATAATTGTTTTATCTTGCATAGCAATGACATACATGAAAAGGTCTTAATTGACATGAAAACACGCAAATTGCCTAAACCAAATTTGACACAAACTCAGGATCTTGCATTAAAGAGTTGGCTTAGGCACTATGACCAATATTTCCTTCATGATGAAATATTATACAGAGCGCTTGGTAACAGTAACAACTCACATCCACAACATGTTATGTTAATACCCTCTGGCTTACAAGCCAACATCCTCCAAACACTGCATGATGGGCCACTAGGGGGTCATCTAGGTATCACTCGTACCGAAGAACGAGTGAGGAAACGATTTTATTGGCCTGGCATTCGAAAGACAGTAACCAAACATATTCAGTTGTGCAAAGTTTGCAATCAAAAGAACTCTCCAATTAACAGAAACACAGCCCCATTAGGTCACATTTCAGTTAGTCAACCTTTTACTTTCTGGGCAATGGATTACATGGGACCATTGCCAGAAACAGGTCGTAGGAACAAACACATTCTAGTTGTTGTTGATCATTTCACCAAGTGGTGTGAAGCATTTGCAACCCCAGATCAAAAAGCCAGCACAGTTGCGCCACTTTTAGTAAGCCGCATTTTCTCTCGGTTTGGCCCTCCAGCAGTACTGCATTCAGACCAAGGTCGAAATTTTGAAAGCACCCTATTGCACGAAATATGTAATTTTATGGGTATTACGAAAACGCGCACAACAAGCTATCATCCTCAGTGTGACGGACAGACAGAGCGGCAAAACCGAACAATTCAGGCTATGCTTTCAGCTTTTGCTTCAAATAGAAGAGATGATTGGGACTTGTGGCTGGATTCAGTAACGTTTGCTTACAATACTAGTAGACATGACGCATTAGGCGTTTCACCATATGAGGTAGTTTTTGGTCAATTACCTAGGTTGCCAGTTGAATTGGAATTAGGAATGCATCTAACAAACCCTTCCACACAGAGTGAATATTTAGTTTCAGTTAGGTCAGCATTTCGTGATGTAAGACGCATAGCAGAGGAACATTTGTCAAAAGCATCCGAAAAACAGGCACGGCTCAATCAACCGACAAACACTTGGAGGCCTTTCGAATCGGGTGAAACAGTCATGTTGAAAAGACAAAAAGGCTGGAAGCTAGGTAATAAATGGGTGGGGCCTTACAGAATTCTAAAACGGTTTGGGGTCGACTATAGAATTGTTTCTAAGGGAGGGAAGGTAATGGTCGTTCATCACGACCAGTTAAAACACAGTTATATCCCTTTTCAAGAGGGCGAACCGGTTTGCCCTAGTAGGGAAGTAGGTGAGTTCAAGGTAGTTGATGTTACACCTCCACAAAACGGTATTGACGGTATTCCTCGTCCTCGACCTGCCAGACTTAGACAGCATATTAATCCACCAACGAGATACGGATTTGATTAGAAACATGTCCTCGGGACGAGAACATAAAGGAGGAGGATAATGTAACGGATATCTGATAATGGATATAAGAATGTGTAAATAGATAAACAAGATAAGTCAGTAAATCATAATTAGCGGCGTATGCTTCATGAGCAAGCTGCATCCGTGATAATGTAAATATAGCTCTCTAAATAAAAAGGAAGGACAACGCCCTAGAGATAGAGATTATAAATATGGAATGTAAAAGGAAATAAAGTTAAGTTGGATCTAGACCACGTTGCGTGTTGTGTTGGCTCGGCTCGTTACAATAATAATAATAATAATAATAATAATAATAATAATAAATAATAAATAATAAATAATAAATAATAAATAATAAATAATAAATAATAATAATAATAATAATATTAATAATAACAATATTAATAATAACAATAACAACAACAACAACAACAACAACAACAACAAACAACAACAACAACAACAACAACAACAACAACAAGACGCCTGGTCAGGCGTTCACTCGGGCCACTGCAAACTCGCAGCTGCAATTACATCGCATGCAGTGCTAAAATCTATAAAAGTCTAAACATCATTGGTCACAGAAAATAGTCAAAACACAATCTAATTCTCCGATAGAAAACACAATTCGCAATACATAAAACACGATTGCCTGTATTTAACGTATTTCCACACAGCGTTCATATGTCGAGTCCCTTCGGGTATTAAATATCAACACAGCACGATCATGTTTAATCAGCGATTGTAAGCGTATAAGATACCTGCCAGCGAAATTTCTGAGCAATAACTTCTGTGAATACACTGAACACGTCCAAGAAGAAAGAACACTTCACTTCAAACAACTTGATCAGACATCAGGAAAGCGAAGAAAGAACGTATGAAGATTAGCATTTTAGGACGCGTCAGTTTCGCAAAGCCTGACGGGATGACGTAATGATTGCCAATTCGAAACATCGACAAAATAATAATAATAATGGAGCCGAAACCTAGACTCGGTCTACCACAGTAGCCCGAGTAATAATAATAATAATAATAATAATAATAATAATAATAATAATAATAATAATAATAATAACAATAACAATAACAATAACAATAACAATAATAATAATAATAATAATAATAATAATTATGATAATAATAATAATAATAATAATAATAATAATAATAATAATAATAATAATAATAATTATAATTATAATAATAATAACGTAATTTACTACATATTTTACATACAAAAAATACTTCACTTTTAGACTGCATTTAAATGCATCAGTATAGAATTAATTTTCTTAATGTCCTTGGGTAGCGTATTAAAATCAGACCCAACTTCGAAAGACTAGACTGCACAGAATTGACATGCTATATGTAGAATCTGCAGCCGTGTATTACAGTAAAAAATTGCATATCTTCCTTTTGACATGATGAAGCTTATTGGCTCTCCCATTGTTGTCTGTCCATGTATACACTCATATAGACAACTGTAGTTGAAAGTTTATCAAAATCTTCCTATATGCGAAGTATCACTCACTGAGCTTATTTCATGATGTAGCACTTACATGAAGTAGTCGTTATAGTTGCCAATGAACGGGCCATTGGCTTAATTCATAAAATGTAAAAATGACAAAAGAAATTATCAATTACCAGGAGCGAGGGGTATTCCACCAAAAATCACCCCGAGGGATGAAATATCCCGAGGGCGAATGATATATTTTACCGAGACATAATTTTTCAAAAAAATCAACTTAAATAATCTTTAAAAAGTTAGCTTTTGTTAGCTTTCATTGTCTGTTTCTATTCTGTCGATTTTAAGTGTCGTCTCAAGGCTTCTAGATGCGTTCTTTGTTGCTTTCTTTGTATTTTCTGAATTCTAATTTTCTTTTAACCTGAAAATTTTCTTGTCAACATCTGAATGTTCAGGCGAAACGTCTTTTTGTTCCACCATTAATTGCTGACTGCTTCGTTTTGGTTTTCGTGCGTGGCATATAACTTAGTTATACCCCGCCCCGCCATGTGACGGGGTATTTCACTTCAATTAATTAAATACCACAAAGTGGGTGGTAGTTTCTACGATTAACTGCATGGTCACGTGGTACGAATCTAGCTCTCTGCTTGGACAATTTACAGTTAAGATATAATATAAACATTTGAGACCATAGCCAGAAATACGCGACATTTGAGTCTGCAAGACATACGTGTCTTTGTCAGCGTTTTACGTATAGCGCATGAGTATTCGGAATATTTCCTGATATACGATCCGGCAAATTTAATTAAAACAAGCAGACAACAAGCATCAATTCAATACCAAAAGAAATAAAAGTAGTGTGCTGCGTAGGCAGTATTGAAACAACAATCGAAATACATTAAGGTTAGATAACTGCCGAAACAGAGAACGTAGGAGTCTAACGTTTCGAGCGAAGGCCCTTCGTCAGAGAGAAACGTTTCTCTCTGACGAAGGGCCTTCGCTCGAAACGTAATTATACTCCTACGTTCTCTGTTTCGGCAGTTATCTAACCTTACTATATTTCAATACCAAAAGAGTTGCGATACTGCAGTATATCGCGGAGTTATGGCAATTTTAAAGCACGGAAGTTTCGATTGTCGACCCAGAAGTTTGTTGGTCATATAGACGAAATCGGAGTTTCGTCTGCGCATACAATCGGAGTCGGGACAAAACGTAGTTCATTTATAACATGAGGCTGAAGTAGCCGTAGTAAACATAACATTTCTGATTTCAGAAACTTTTTAATGTTTAGGTATTCTATAAGGATAAACTTTGCTTGTCGATTAGTTGACAATAATCCTAAACGTAGTGTCTAAAAATAATGAACTCAAAACATGAAAAAACAGTCCCAGCCTATGTTATCTTCCTGTTATGCTTTAATAGACACGATGTAATTTGCATAGGGGCCCAAATTGAATAGGAAACTAATTTGCAAGTGGGCCTAAATGAAACTACGATTTGGTTTATGCTTTCTAAAATACAACAGCGAAATGGACAAGCGAAAGTAAGATAAAATATTAAGCTATTACTTAAACCAGCAACCTCAGACATTGTACTTACATGAACCGATTTCGCATGTTTGATTTTGTGGATGTTACGACTTCACGAGCGGTTTTAAATATGTAACTAGGAGTTTAATTCGTACTAACACAGAACAAACCATAGAGAACCAACACGATTTTATATATTTTCTGAGGGACAACCGAAAATTTGCCAATAGGGCTCAATTTTTAGTCCATGATATTCTTCAACATTAACCTTAACAAGATCTGATTTCGCATTTCGAGAAACAGCACATCTTCTTTGTCTATTTCAAACAAATACGCGTGCCCCTATATAATTTCATATACAAATTGTGCGAGTTCAATGAGCCACATTGACCCGCGACGGGGTGTTGCGCAATCATATGTCGCGTATTTCTGGCTATGCAGAGAAACCCAGCTGCAAAATAACTGGGGTGGAAGTTATTAATGAAGATAGCTGGTTGAAACGAAGTATATAACTGCGAACGAAACACATTTTAAAATCCCGCTCGTTACAAACAAAATACAGTCGCTTTAAGGTTACTTTTGACGGAAATGTTTAGAAGTTCGTTCCGAAGTTCGCAAGTTTGTTTTGACTTTCGTATTTGCTCCCTTAGTGCATGAAATGTAGAAATAACAAAAGAAATCGGAACATTTATGGCCTGAAAGCTGCAAAAATAACTTGGGTGGAACTAGGTATTACCGAAGATAGTTATATAATTTTGTTGGAACGAATAACACATTTTAAACAAAACTGCTTGTTTCAAACAAAATTTTGTGTTTAAACTGTCTATGCTCTATTGTTTAGAGTAATTTTAATTAATGATGTTTTATTGTGGCAAATTTATACTAAAACAAGTTGACTACTCGACATTGTTCACTGCTGATCAATTTGTCCATTATTGTATACTAATTAATAGTAATTCAATTTCAAGATTGTTGCTACTTTTCTCCCTTTTTTTAAAGATATTGATGAATGTACTACAGGTCAGTTTAAATGTCATGCACATGCTAAGTGTATCAACACTGATAGAAGTTACATATGCACTTGCAACAGTGGTTTTTCAGGAAATGGAAAGACATGCAATGGTAAGCTGTTATTAAATTATGTTTGTTGCTTTATATTAGAAGTGGGCAACATATACTGCCTGCAGGTACCTGTCACATTTACCTAAAGTTAGTCACGTGTGTGTAGGTTTATCAAGCAAAGTCATTAAAAAATGTAGTTTAATTTCTTAAACGTATTGTAACAGTCTGGTGGCAGTTATTTGACGTAGTTTAACGCTACCCTGGTTTAAAGATTTTTAAAGGTAACTTTAAAGTTACTGTTGATGACCAAGCGTTTCGACGCTCCGATTTAGTTTTTTTATCAGGGGAGATCGTTGTGGTTAAAATTGCCACCACGCACAAACACTGGCAATGAAAGTTAAGTAGTGATGGATTTTGCTATTCCATATATTCAAGGAATTACGGGGCCAATTAAAAGAATCTTAAGTAGTTTCAACGTAAAGTTGCGCAAAACATTTCTTAACAGTTGGGTTCTAGTATTGATATAGTATTGCGAAGAACAGAAGAAAGATGTTATTTATTCCATTCCGTTGCAATGACTGTAATTAGGAATACGTCGGTTAAAAAATAGGCTCACCTATGCGTGCACGTATCTACTGCGTTTTATATGCCTATAACCACAGCACAAGTACATCAGTGGTGTTTTCCAACGAAGGATGTCTTGTGAAGATCAACCAACGAGATCGAATTCATCACATTAAAAAATTCTCACCACCAATACACGGTATCATCAACTCACTTCTTTGCCATTAGAGATTGATGTGGCAAATTGTACTCCGAAATAACTACAATTGATTAAGAACAACCCTGTTAGAAAATCGCACGACGCCAAATGTTCACAAAAACATTCACACCACCTTTTGCGGCCAAAAGTCTGCAAAAGACGGTGCGAACGTTTTTAAGTGGGACAGCCTGGGCTCGTGTAAATTGCTTCTTTTTGTTAAAACTATGTATTGTCGCTTGGTCACTAAAACATTCGTTGTCTAATTCGTCTCGTAATTCTTTATATCAACACACAGTAACGTTTCAAAACCTTAAAATTATCTTTGAGAATGTAGATCAGCCAAATGTAAAATTAAAAAGTACAACCTATATGATTGGTAGGAATAAAACCTCTGTAGCCCCACAAAAACTTTGTATACGACTATATATATGAGGCGGACTAGCCCGGTTACTGGCAATAAAGATACATTTAAGTATTAGATATTTCCGTATAATTACCGCTTATTGACTTCTGCTCAATAATTTGTATTTTGCGCACTATATATTTAATATATATATATATATATATGCGTTTCAAACATCCTATATATATATATATAAATATATATATATATATATATATATATATATATATAAGTGAGTTTTGGTTCACGAAATGTTAGAGAGTGCTCAATACCATATATAGATAGAGCAAAATACAAAGTATGAAGTATAGTTTTACCTTAAAGTCTTCGCTACCAGAGGTTTCACCCTAAACGGGATCATCAGGCGACTGAAAAATATCGGTTAGTGGGCTGCTTAAATGCGTAAAGAACGCATTTAAGCAGCCCACTAACCGATATTTTTCAGTCGCCTGATGATCCCGTTTAGGGTGAAACCTCTGGTAGCGAAGACTTTAAGGTAAAACTATACTTCATACTTTGTATATATATATATATATATATGCGTTTCAAACATCCATTTATATGCGTCAAACATCCATTTATATAATGGTTAGAGAATAATGCATGAAATAAGTCTGTGTCCGAGTTTAATTTCTGTCCAGCAGTTCAATCAGTTCGATCAGGTTCGATCGCCCCAGCCAGAACAGTGAGAACAGGTCGGATATTACGACGAATGCAAAGGGCGACGTGTTTTCAAACCGTTTGATACGCTTGGGCTGCGACGCAGGCTACATTAATTTTTGTTCACAGTTTTGTTAAACTCATATTATGTTATATACTAGAAATACATAAACGCAACAATCCCTCGCCCGCTTTTAATACGTTAAATATACATAAATACCCCCCCCCCCCCCCACCCCGATTAAACTGTTTTTGTATACAAATATAAACCCCTGCCCTCCTTTACACCCTGTTTTATCACTTTTATGAATGTAGTTTTTCTATTGTTGACCAATTTCCAAAAGCAATGTTTTATTCCAAAATAATAAAGCTGTGGCTGAGGAAAAACTTGTGTCACGACCTAATAGCACCAGAAACTGATAACAAAAACAAACAATAATTACAGACGCTTTATATCAAGGTGCAATTAAACCGTTTGAATATGATTCCTCATGTTCCAAATATAATGTTGAACCTCAAAGAAAAACATCAGAACAGAAAAAAAACCGTAGGTAACTGCCTGAAAACTATAGGTATAAGAGAGGAAAAACTAAAAAGGGAATATATACCGATTCTAATCAGCTAAAGAAAGCTGGTAAGTTAAATACGAATCACTGCTTACCGATACATTTTCTTTTGGCTCTTCTCAGATGCTGCAAACACTGCCATACGGGCTATATACGGCGTTTGGTTTCCGTGGTTTTCTCGTTCTGTTCTTAGCTAAAAGCAATCAATTCTCTTCAAAATGTGAAAAGCTGTTTGTGTTGATGTTCCTTTCAATTCACTGTTCTCTCTCGAGCCAAGATATATCAGTGCATAAGTCTTTTGCTGGCTTTGAACCGAGACACACGAAGAAACATCTTTTTGTTTTTTTCAGTCACATTTGGCGGCATCTCTTCTGATCTTTATAGAAATTTTTCATGCTTTTTCAATGGTTTCTAGTCGTGTTTAATATTGTTTGGTTCATCCCACTGCAACATCTCTTCTTAGCTTTCCTTTTTCGGTCATTTGCAAACCAATTTTTCTGACAAAGGTTTTGTTTCGCTAGCTTGAGCCGCGAAAGTTGGCGATTTGATGGAAATATATATATATATATATTTAACAATTAGACAACGAGCACGAGTTTCCTATGAGCGAATAGTCAACGAGGCGAAGCCGAGTTGACTATCGCTCATAGAAAACGAGGGCGAGTTGTCTAATTGTTTTAGTATAAATTTACCAACAAAAGTTAAATAAATTCTCGACCCTAACATATTCTTTGAGGCTCGTTTAATAAATTTTTTATCTGCCAACAACAAACGTTCAACAGTCATTTCGGACATCTCCTTGGCCCGTACAGTAATTGATGGAAAAGAAACGTTTTCTTGCATAATTTAGCATGGATTTTCATGTACAATATTGAAACAATATATATCCACTCATTTGTTTTGTAAAAGTGATAAAAAGTTGAAAGAAACATTCAATTTAGCATATAGTTTACATCACGAAATCTTGTCAACAGCTAGCGTAATTTTGAAATGTGTTTTGTTTGCAGTTATTTCGTTTTAAACGAACACAGATAAACAATTTAACGATCTTACCATTAATAATTTCCATTCTAACCATTTTGTAGCCGTTTTTGTTTTCTGTAGAACGTATTGCTTCGCCTAAATGTTCAATTTCTTCTTTCATTTGCCCACTCCGTTATAATTTCGGCGCCATTGTTGCTTAACAGAACAACCGCTGGCTCTAATGATCACTGTTCGTGCTATACTACGCATTTTGTCATTGGTCAATTTTTTTAAAAGAATGACTTTCATTGGTTTATCCCAGCGGTTTATATTTAACAATTAGTCACCTCAGTCTCGGTGACTATCGGTGAATATTTACCGAGCCGCGAAGCGGCGAGGTAAATACACCGATAGTCACCGAGACTGAGGTGACTAATTGTTTTAGTATAATTTCAGAGGTTGATAAAAAACCAATCACGTTGAAACAAAAACTTTTAAACAACTGCTTTCATTTTAACAATGGTGATACTGTTTATTCACAGACGATGTTAGCAAGCCACAGTCTTTATCAGTAAATAATTTCAAAAAAAGAGTAAACGACATCCTACTTTGGAATTGAACTTGTACATACATTCAAATATATGCTAAAAAGACTTTTATTCTGGTGTTTTGGATCCTGTGTTACGCCTTTTTTGCACTTAATTATTCATGTTCAATATGTTCTTCACTCATGACGAAGTTTTCGCCACATCGCTACGACCAAAATCTAGCCAAAACATGCAAAAAATACGAAGAATTATAGAAAATATACTTCCTTACCTTTATGAAGTTTTGTTTTTACGATATTTGATATGTACAACATCTCAGTGATAAATGTTTTCAGTATTATGGTCTTTTGTTTGTCTCGAAAACTACAGACCCCATTTTGAAAAAAAAATAATCAACAGTTCAATGAATGAACAAATTCTAAAATCTCATACTTCAAAATGACAACTCCGAGGGGGAGACTGAAACGAGTAAAGTCAGTGCAGTGTTGAATAAGTACCAGTCTCTTTTCCAAAACTACTTTTGAAGAACAATTTCTTGTGATGCAATAGTCACCGCGCTAGGCGGTGACTATCACCTCAGATTCACCGCTGAGCGGACCAATCAGAAAGCTGGAAAGCCTCTTTTCCACTATGAAATTATACTAATTAACAATTATTCGCCGAAGGCGAGGTGAATATCGGTGTATAACAACCGAGACGAAGTCGAGGTTATTATTCACCGATATTCACTGAGCCTGAGGTGAATAATTGTTTTAGTATAAATACACATTTTCGTACTTTTAGGAAGAACATTTTCTTTAAAATTGTTAATTTCCTCGTCTGTCGCATTGATAACTTGGCTGGCGGCCATTTTGAGTAAACGCTGTAGGTGATTATCGAGAATTAATCCGAAGTAGCTCGACCAATCAGCGCGCGTGGTTTTCTATAATCACCGGTGTATTTATACTAATTAACAATTAGTCACCGAAGTCGAGGTGACTATCGGTAAATACACCGATAGTCACCGAGACTGAGGTGACTAATTGTTTTAGTATAATTTCAGAGCTTGATAAAAAACCAATCACGTTGAAACAAAAACTTTTAAACAACTGCTTTCATTTTAACAGTGGTGATTCTGTTTATTCACAGACGATGCTAGCAAGCCACAGTCTTTGTCAGTAAATAATTTCAAAAAAAGAGTAAACAACATCCTACTTTGGAATTGAACTTGTACATACATTCAAATATATGCTAAAAAGACTTTTATTCTGGTGTTTTGGATCCTGTGTTATGGCTTTTCTGCACTTAATTCATGTTCAATCTTATGTTCTTCACTCATGACGAAGTTTTCGCCACATCGCTACGACCAAAACCTAGCCAAAACATACAAAAAATACGAAGAATTATAGAAAATATACTTCCTTACCTTTATAAAGTTTTGTTTTCACGATATTTGATATGTACAACATCTCAGTGATAAATGTTTTCAGTATTATGCTCTTTTGTTTGTCTCAAAAACTACAGACCCCATTTTGAAAAAAAATAATCAACAGTTCAATGGACCAACAAATTCTAAAATCTCATACTTCAAAATGACAACTCCGAGGGGGAGACTGAAACGAGTAAAGTCAGTGCAGTGTTGAATAAGTACCAGTCTCTTTTCCAAAACTACTTTTGAAGAACAATTTCTTGTGATGTGATAGTCACCGCCAATTAGTATAACATTAGTATAACACCAATTAGTATAATTTCATAGTGGAAAAGAGGCTTTCCAGCTTTCTGATTGGTCCGCTCAGCGGTGAATCTGAGGTGATAGCAACCTCGTACCCAGGGCCATTTGTAGGGAACTGGGCCAAGATGGCTGGAACAAATGGCCCTGGTGGAGGCTAGGCTATCTCAGCCTCTGATTGGTCAAGACCTTATGGCGTAAATCAGACGGTTTGATTTTGTATTTTTTTTTTTTAAATTGTATTTTGACCTTGTCGGTTGTTCCTGCCCACGGCACGGGAAATTATATTTCAAACCATGCAATAATTAGCTGTAATTAGGTATAATTACTGTGTCAAGGACTGAGTTCTAGTTATCAAAATGCGCAATATACTGCGCATTTTGAGCTAGCCTCCACCAGGGCCATTTGTTCCCGCCATTTTGTTTTTGGCCGCCATCTTGGCCCAGCCCCTACAAATGGCCCTGGGGACGAGGTTGAGGTGATAGTCACCGCCTAGCGCGGTGACTATTACATCACAAGAAATTGTTCTTCAAAAGTAGTTTTGGAAAAGAGACTGGTACTTATTCAACACTGCACTGACTTTACTCGTTTCAGTCTCCCACTCGGAGTTGTCATTTTGAAGTATGAGATTTTAGAATTTGTCGATTCATTGAAGTGTTGATTTTTTTTTTCAAAATGGGGTCTGTAGTTTTTGAGACAAGCAAAAGAGAAAAATACTGAAAACATTTATCACTGAGATGTTGTACATATCAAATATCGTAAAAACAAAACTTTATAAAGGTAAGGAAGTATATTTTCTATAATTCCTCGTATTTTTTGTATGTTTTGGCTAGGTTTTGGTCGTAGCGAAGTTTTCGAAAAATTCGTCATGAGTGAAGAACATATTGAACATGAATTAAGTGCAAAAAAGCCGTAACACAGGATCCAAAACACCAGAATAAAAGTCTTTTTAGCATATATTTGAATGTATGTACAAGTTCAATTCCAAAGTAGGATGTTGTTTACTCTTTTTTTGAAATTATTTACTGACAAAGATTGTGGCTTGCTAACATCGTCTGTGAATAAACAGAATCACCACTGTTAAAATGAAAGCAGTTGTTTAAAAGTTTTTGTTTCAACGTGATTGGTTTTTTATCAACCTCTGAAATTATACTAAAACAATTAGTCACCTCAGTCTCGGTGACTATCGGTGTATTTACTGATATATATATCATTAGAGCCAGCGGTTGTTCTGTTAAGCAACAATAGCGCCGAAATTATAACGGAGTGGGCAAATGAAAGAAGAAATTGAACATTTAGGCGAAGCAATACGTTCTACAGAAAACAAAAACGGCTACAAAATGGTTAGAATGGAAATTATTAATGGTAAGATCGTTAAATTGTTTATCTGTGTTCCTTTAAAACGAAATAACTGCAAACAAAACACATTTCAAAATTACGCTAGCTGTTGACAAGATTTCGTGATGTAAACTATATGCTAAATTGAATGTTTCTTTCAACTTTTTGTCACTTTTACAAAACAAATGAGTGGATATATATTGTTTCAATATTGTACATGAAAATCCATGCTAAATTATGCAAGAAAACTTTTCTTTTCCATCAATTATTGTACGGGCCAAGGAGATGTCCGAAATGACTGTTGAACGTTTGTTGTTGGCTGTTAAAAAATGTATTAAACGAGCCTCAAAGAATATGTTATGGTCGAGAATTTATTTAACTTTTGTTGGTAAATTTATACTAAAACAATTAGACAACTCGCCCTCGTTTTCTATGGTTCGCCCCGTTGACTATTCGCTCATAGAAAACTCGGGTTCGTTGTCTAATTGTTAATTATAAACTCCTGCAATAGCCAATGAAATCCGAGGATTTGCAGTATAAACTTGTAAATTTATACTAAACATACACGCATGTCGAGATTAGCACCCTCACCCGGGCTCCGGGCCTTCGACCCTCCGCCCGGGCTTGGGGATTACACTACATTACACTACATTACATTATATTATATTATATTATATTATATTATATTATATTATATTATATTATATTATATTATATTATATTATATTATATTATATTATATTATATTATATTATATTATATTATATTATATTATATTATATTATATTATATTATATTATATTATATTATATTATATTATATTATATTATATTATATTATATTATATTATATTATATTATATTATATTATATTATATTATATTATATTATATTATATTATATTATATTATATTATATTATATTATATTATATTATATTATATTATATTATATTATATATTATTATATTATATTATATTATATTATATTATATTATATTATATTAGGATTATTTTCCGACCACGACTTTACCCACGAGGCCACGACCCACGACCTTTTAACCCACGACACACGACCCACAACAGTTACTCAAACTCGTGTTTGACATGTGATCTGGATTGCCTGGGTGCATCCCCAGTGATTGACAGTTGCTTCGGACTACCTGGGTGCATCCTCAGTGTTTGACATTTGCTTCGGACTGCCTGGGTGCATCCCCAGTGTTAACATGTGATTTGAACTGCCTGTGTGCATCCCCAGTGATTGACAATTGCTTCGGACTGCCTGGGTGCATCCCCAGTGTTTGACATTTGCTTCGGACTGCCTGGGTGCATCCCCAGTGTTTGACATTTGCTTCGGACGGCCTGGGTGCATCCCCAGTGTTTGACATTTGCTTCGGACTGCCTGGGTGCATCCCCAGTGTTTGACATTTGCTTCGGACTACCTGGGTGCATCCCCAGTGATCGACATTTGCTTCGGACTACCTGGGTGCATCCCCAGTGATCGACATTTGCTTCGGACTACCTGGGTGCATCCCCAGTGTTTGACATTTGCTTCGGACTGCCTGGGTGCATCCCCTGTGTTGACATGTGATTCGGACTGCCTGGGTGCATCCCCTGTGTTGACATGTGATTCGGACTGCCTGGGTGCATCCCCAGTGTTCGACATTTGCTTCGGACTGCCTGGGTGCATCCCCAGTGTTGACATTTGCTTCGGACTGCCTGGGTGCATCCCCCGTGTTGACATGTGATTCGGACTGCCTGGGTGCATCCCCAATGTTTGACATTTGCTTCGGACTGCCTGGGTGCATCCTCAGTGAGTGACATGTGATCTGGGCTGCCTGGGTGCATCCCCAGTGTTGACATTTGCTTCGGACTGCCTGGGTGCATCCCCCGTGTTGACATGTGATTCGGACTGCTTGGGTGCATCCCCAGTGTTGACATTTGCTTCGGACTGCCTGGGTGCACCCCCAGTGATTGACAGTTGCTTCGGACTACCTGGGTGAATCCCCAGTGATTGACATTTGCTTCGGACTGCCTGGGTGCATCCCCAGTGTTTGACATTTGCTTCGGACTGCCTGGGTGCATTCCCAGTGTTTGACATTTGCTTCGGACTACCTGGGTGCATCCCCAGTGATCGACATTTGCTTCGGACTGCCTGGGTGCATCCCCTGTGTTGACATGTGATTCGGACTGCCTGGGTGCATCCCCAGTGTTGACATTTGCTTCGGACTGCCTGGGTGCATCCCCTGTGTTGACATGTGATTCGGACTGCCTGGGTGCATCCCCAATGTTTGACATTTGCTTCGGACTGCCTGGGTGCATCTCCAGTGAGTGACATGTGATCTGGACTGCCTGGGTGCATCCAGTGTTGACATTTGCTTCGGACTGCCTGGGTGCATCCCCCGTGTTGACATGTGATCAGGACTGCCTGGGTGCATCCCCAGTGTTGACATTTGCTTCGGACTGCCTGGGTGCACCCCCAGTGATTGACAGTTGCGTTGGACTGCCTGGGTACATCCCCAGTGATTGACATGTGCTTCGGACTGCCGACTAGTCGATGGGTAGCGTGTGGATGGTAGGTGACATAGGGATAAAACCCAGGAGTGTTACTTGGATGGGTGATATCGTGTGGTGGATATCACGTTTGGTGGACAGGTCAAGGCTGGGGACCATTACATGGTCCTAGACCTGTATCCAAGTAACTGAACAACGGCTGGAAGCTATTAAACATGCATGTCTGCACCTAACCATCCATACGGGTAAGTATAGTGACGTAGGTGTTAAGGAAATCTAATCATTGAGCTTAATATATTTTGTTGCAATTACATGAAGTATTTCCTGTTGTATTGCTAATGATATAAAGCGGCATGGAGTTTTATGGCTTCATAGTGCATGAAATGTAGAATTGACAAAAGAAATTTAAACATTTATGGCCTGAAAGACAAAACTCAGCTGCAAAATAACTTGGGTGGAACTAGTTATTTACGGAAGAGTTATATAATTTTTTTGAAACAAAATAACTGAACGAAGGACACAATTTTAAACAAAAATGCTCGTTTCAAACAAAATTTTGTGTTTAAACTGGGTATGCTTTATTTTTTAATTAATGATGCTTTATGGTGGCAAATTATTGTTGTTTCAACACTGCCTACGCAGCACGCTACTTTTATTATAATATACTAAAACAAGTTGACTACTCGACGTCCCTCTCCTTCACAGAGGCTTCGCGTGGATCCCTAAGAGACTCGACGTTGTTTGCTGATCAATTTGTCAATTATTGTATACTAATTTAACAATACTAATTCAATTTTAAGATTGTTGCTACTTTTTTTTTTGAAAGACATTAATGAATGCACTACAGGTCAGCGTAAATGTCATAGAGATGCTACATGTACCAACAATGTTGGAAGTTACACGTGCAAATGCTACAGTGGTTTTACGGGAGATGGAAAGACATGCACTGGTAAGCTGTTATTAGTTATGAAATATAAAGCATTTCCCGTGTTTTCATAAAGTTACAGAAACACGAGTGGAGTTTAGAAGAACTCGAAATAGTGTGAAAACACTCGCCACCCGTTCAAAATAGGTTAAAATAATGTGATAATAAATCAATAATTAAAATAGTAAAAAATAGGAATTCAATTTCATCCCCAGTGATCGACATTTGCTTCGGACTGCCTGGGTGCATCCCCTGTGTTGACATGTGATTCGGACTGCCTGGGTGCATCCCCAATGTTTGACATTTGCTTCGGACTGCCTGGGTGCATCTCCAGTGAGTGACATGTGATCTGGACTGCCTGGGTGCATCCATAGTGTTGACATTTGCTTCGGACTGCCTGGGTGCATCCCCCGTGTTGACATGTGATCAGGACTGCCTGGGTGCATCCCCAGTGTTGACATTTGCTTCGGACTGCCTGGGTGCACCCCCAGTGATTGACAGTTGCTTCGGACTACCTGGGTGCACCCCCAGTGATTGACAGTTGCGTTGGACTGCCTGGGTACATCCCCAGTGATTGACATGTGCTTTGGACTGCCGACTAGTCGATGGGTAGCGTGTGGATGGTAGGTGACATAGGGATAAAACCCAGGAGTGTTACTTGGATGGGTGATATCGTGTGGTGGATATCACGTTTGGTGGACAGGTCAAGGCTGGGGACCATTACATGGTCCTAGACCTGTATCCAAGTAACTGAACAACGGCTGGAAGCTATTAAACATGCATGTCTGCACCTAACCATCCATACGGGTAAGTATAGTGACGTAGGTGTTAAGGAAATCTAATCATTGAGCTTAATATAATTTGTTGCAATTACATGAAGTATTTCCTGTTGTATTGCTAATGATATAAAGCGGCATGGAGTTTTATGGCTTCATAGTGCATGAAATGTAGAATTGACAAAAGAAATTTAAACATTTATGCCCTGAAAGACAAAACTCAGCTGCAAAATAACTTGGGTGGAACTAGTTATTTACGGAAGAGTTATATAATTTTTTTGAAACAAAATAACTGAACGAAGGACACAATTTTAAACAAAAATGCTCGTTTCAAACAAAATTTTGTGTTTAAACTGGGTAGGCCTATGCTTTATTTTTTAATTAATGATGCTTTATGGTGGCAAATTATTGTTGTTTCAACACTGCCTACGCAGCACGCTACTTTTATTATAATATACTAAAACAAGTTGACTACTCGACGTCCCTCTCCTTCACAGAGGCTTCGCGTGGATCCCTAAGAGACTCGACGTTGTTTGCTGATCAATTTGTCAATTATTGTATACTAATTTAACAATACTAATTCAATTTTAAGATTGTTGCTACTTTTTTTTTTGAAAGACATTAATGAATGCACTACAGGTCAGCGTAAATGTCATAGAGATGCTACATGTACCAACAATGTTGGAAGTTACACGTGCAAATGCTACAGTGGTTTTACGGGAGATGGAAAGACATGCACTGGTAAGCTGTTATTAGTTATGAAATATAAAGCATTTCCCGTGTTTTCATAAAGTTACAGAAACACGAGTGGAGTTTAGAAGAACTCGAAATAGTGTGAAAACACTCGCCACCCGTTCAAAATAGGTTAAAATAATGTGATAATAAATCAATAATTAAAATAGTAAAAAATAGGAATTCGATTTCAAAATAATTGTTGCTATTTTCTTTTCGTTTTCTTTTTTTTGACAGACATTGATGAATGTACTACAGGTCAGTCTGACTGTCATAGATATGCCAAGTGTACCGACACTTATGGAAGTTACACTTGCACTTGCAACCATGGTTTTTCAGGAGGTGGAAAGACATGCACTGGTAAGCTAATTATTATAAATTATGTTAGTTGCTTTATATTAGAAGTGGGCAACCTACTGCATGTCTCCTACATGCCTGCAGGTACCTACCACATTTATCTAAATTTACTCTGACGTGTGTGTAGGTTTATCGAGCAAAGTCATTACAAATTGTAGTTTAATTTCTTAAACGTTTTGTAACAATTTGGAGCAGTTTCTTTATTTGACATGGTTTAACGCTACTTTGGCTTAAAGCTTTTTTAACCTTAACTTGAAAAGTTACTAGCTATGACTCGACGTTTCGACACTCGGATTTAGCGTCTTCATTAGGGAGATTGTTGTGAAATAGAAAACCAACAACTCTATTTAAAAAAGTTATTAAAATCAGTGACAATGAAATTTGGTGATAGGTTTTGGGATTATTCTGTATTCTTAATATATATTCAAGGAATTACACAACCAATAAAAAAATGTTAGTTTCAAATTAAACGTTGCCCAAAAGCGATTTTTAACGTTGAGTAATATTTTTGCAAAAGCTAATTATCGTATTAACGCGAAAGAACAGAGAAAAGAAACCAATAGTCAATTTGGCGCGCGTTTAAAAGAGCACGAAAAGGCTGTTTTCTTCTCAAAAAATTCTGCTTTGTCGAAGTACGCGTGTCGAATCAAACCTGAGAAAAACACAAAAACTTGTGGTCCTGGAAGTATATGTAACAATACTCGTGACAGATGTGAAGCTTGCATGAATGCGGTTACGCACATAGCAATGGCGATTGTATTGGTAAGTATCTTCTAGCTTATCTATTTAGATCTCTAGAACAGATTTATCAAGAGAAAAAGGAAGAGTGCTGCGTTTGCAAGCATAAGTGTAACAGTTCGAATTGCCCTAATGGCTAATGCATGATTTAGTAAATCTGTTTGAAAGACTGTAAATGATTGCCTAGCCTGCGAGCAGACTGGATGATATTATTGGGGGAAGTGAGTAGAGTTTTATTAAAAGGAGTTTATGGTTATCAAACTGAACGTGTAGAGTACGTGTAGTCGAGCGTCGGAGATGTGTCGGGTTCGTTAGCTGAGCATAAGTAGTGCGGGCGAAACGGGAAAAAAACATAATATGTCTTCAGTTTTGTAAAAAAGACAAAATATACTCAGTTTTGCCGTTTAATATATACGTGTGGCAGCGGTGTTGATGCCGCCATATTGAGACAGAAATCTAGGAGAGGTTCTTTTTCTCTTTCTTTTCCGCTTTCCGCCCGCACTCCTTTTGTCTAGCTGACCATTCCGAAACATCTCCGATGACCCCCGAAATCTCCGATGTCCCCCCGAAATCTCCGATCTCCGAAATAAAGAATCTCTATTCTCTATTGGAGTTTCTCAAGGTTCAGTGTTGAGACCGCTGGTTTCTTAATTATTTGTGGACTCTGCATGTATCTTCGATCTGAGTTCTGTTTGCGTGGTTATCGCACGGTCCGTAAAAATGCGTGTCCGGATTCCGGACCACGGTAAGTCTTTTTCCGTTTCCAGACTGCTGTCCCGGATGTTGATATTCACTTTGGAATAGCTCATAAATGGTTCTTAAAACACGAATTTCATTCATGTAGTCGTGAAAAAATTGGACACTAATGCCAAAGCTTGCTGGTGATGTTGCATGATTGGCGATGGCCGCGCGGGGTTAAGAACAAAACTCCCCTCCTCTACCTCCAATTCACATTGAAGTCGAGTGAAAGTTTTAATTGGCTCTAAAACATTCGTTAAGATACCCAAAATATTCCTCCAAATCCAAATCTTTCAGTCCACGGTGTTTATTTTCTTTGCTTTTGGGTGATGAATTATTTTGATTGGAGAATTGATATTTTTTAGATAACAACGAATGTCTAAACCGGAACATTTGTGGCAATGGGAGAACCTGTAAGAATATTCCTGGTAGTTACAGATGTTTAGGTAAGTAACTTCTATCTTGTGTTGGTAAGGAACTTCTAAATTTTTCATTTAGATCTCCCGGACAGATTTATCAAGAAAAAGAGGAACTAAAAGTATATGTTGTCATTTAAAAGTAGAGTGCTGCGTTTGCACACAGTGTTTGTCAAAACTTACGTGTAACAGTTCAAATTGTTCTGATTGCTGATGATTTGATAAATCTGTTTAATAATAATAATAATAATAATAATAATAATAATAATAATAATAATAATAATAATAATAATAATAATAATAATGATAATGATAATGATAATGATAATGATAATGATAATAATGATAATAATAATAATAATAATAATAATAATAATAATAATAATAACAAGACGCCTGGTTAGGCGTTCACTCGGGCTACTGCAAACTCACAGCTGCAATTACATCGCATGCAGTGCTAAAATCTATAAAAGTCTAAACATCATTGGTCACAGAAAATAGTCAAAACACAATCTAATTCTCCGATAGAAAACACAATTCGCAATGCACAAAACACGATTGCCTGTATTTAACGTATTTCCACACAGCGTTCATATGTCGAGTCCCTTCGGGTATTAAATATCAACACAGCACGATCATGTTTAATCAGCGATTGTAAGCGTATAAGATACCTGCCAGCGAAATTACTGAACAATAACTACGTCCAAGAAAGAACACTTCACTTCAAACAACTTGATCAGACATCAGGAAAGCGAAGAAAGAACGTATGAAGATTAGCATTTTAGCACGCGTCAGTTTCGCAAAGCCTGATGGGATGACGTAATGATTGCCAATTCGAAACATCGACAAAATAATAATAATAATGGAGCCGAAACCTAGACTCGGTCTACCACAGGTAGCCCGAGTAATAGTAATAATAATAATAATAATTATGATAATAATAATAATTATAATTATAATTATAACGTAATTTACTACATATTTTAAATACAAAAAATATTTCACTTTTAGACTGCATTTAAATGCATCAGTATAGAATTAATTTTCTTAATGTCCTTGCGTAGCGTATTAAAATCAGAGCCAACTTCGAAAGCCTAGACTGCAGAGAATTGACATGCTATATGTAGAATCTGCAGCCGTATACCGTATAGTGAAAAATTGCATATCTTCCTTTTGACGTGGTGATGCTTATTAGTTCTCCCATTGTTGTCTATCCATGTATACACTCATATAGACAACTGTAGTTGGAAGTTTATCAAAATCTTCCTATATGCCAAGTATCACTCACTGAGCTTATTTCATGATGTAGCGCTTAAACTAAACTAATCTTATTTATACTGGATAGCTCTATCAGTTAATAGATAACTGTTCTCCCTAGAGGTCCAGTAAGGGCCATCCCTCATTGGTCCAGTGTTTCTACAGGAGGAAACCGGAGTACCCGGAGGAAACCTGCGATGTTTGGTAGAGTCAAACTGGAAGCACTCTTCTCACATGCTTACATGAAGTAGTCGTTATAGTTGCCAATGAACGGGCCATTGGCTTAATTCATAAAATGTAAAAATGACAAAAGAAATTATTATCAATTACCAGGAGCGAGGGGTATTCCACAAAAAATCACCCCGAGGGATGAAATATCCCGAGGGAGAATGATATATACCGAGACATAATTTTCCAAAAAAATCAACTTAAATAATCTTACAAAAGTTAGCTTTTGTTAGCTTTCATTGTCTGTTTCTATTCTGTCGATTTTAAGTGTCGTCTGAAGGCTTCTAGATGCGTTGTTTGTTGCTTTCTTTGTATTTTCTGAATTCTAATTTTCTTTTAACCTGAAAATTTTCTTGTCAACATCTGAATGTTCAGGCGAAACGTCTTTTTGTTCCACCATTAATTGTTGACTGCTTCGTTTTGGTTTTCGTGCGTGGCATATAACTTAGTTATACCCCGCCGCGCCATGTGACGGGGTATTTCACTTCAATTAATTAAATACCACAAAGTGGGTGGTAGTTCTACGATTAACTGCATGGTCACGTGGTACGAATCTAGCTCTCTGCTTGGACAATTTACAGTTAAGATATAATATAAACATTTGAGAGAGAGAAACCCAGCTGCAAAATAACTGGGGTGGAAGTTATTAATGAAGATAGCTGGTTGAAACGAAGTATATAACTGCGAACGAAACACATTTTAAAATCCCGCTCGTTACATTTCGTATTTGCTCCCTTAGTGCATGAAATGTAGAAATGACAAAAGAAATCGGAACATTTATGGCCTGAAAGCTGCAAAAATAACTTGGGTGGAACTAGGTATTACCGAAGATAGTTATATAATTTTGTTGGAACGAATAACACATTTTAAACAAAACTGCTTGTTTCAAACAAAATTTTGTGTTTAAACTGTCTATGCTCTATTGTTTAGAGTAATTTTAATTAATGATGTTTTATTGTGGCAAATTTATACTAAAACAAGTTGACTACTCGACATTGTTCACTGCTGATCAATTTGTCCATTATTGTATACTAATTAATAGTAATTCAATTTCAAGATTGTTGCTACTTTTCTCTCTTTTTTTAAAGATATTGATGAATGTACTACAGGTCAGTTTAAATGTCATGCACATGCTAAGTGTATCAACACTGATAGAAGTTACATGTGCACTTGCAACAGTGGTTTTTCAGGAAATGGAAAGACATGCAATGGTAAGCTGTTATTAAATCATGTTTGTTGCTTTATATTAGAAGTGGGCAACATATACTGCCTGCAGGTACCTGTCACATTTATCAGGTTTATCAAGCAAAGTCATTAAAAAATGTAGTTTAATTTCTTAAACGTATTGTAACAGTCTGGTGGCAGTTATTTGACGTAGTTTAACGCTACTCTGGTTTAAAGATTTTTAAAGGTAACTTTAAAGTTACTGTTGATGACCAAGCGTTTCGACGCTCCGATTTAGTTTTTTTATCAGGGGAGATCGTTGTGGTTAAAATTGCCACCACGCACAAACACTGGCAATGAAAGTTAAGTAGTGATGGATTTTGCTATTCCATATATTCAAGGAATTACGGGGCCAATTAAAAGAATCTTAAGTAGTTTCAACGTAAAGTTGCGCAAAACATTTCTTAACAGTTGGGTTCTAGTATTGATATAGTATTGCGAAGAACAGAAGAAAGATGTTATTTATTCCATTCCGTTGCAATGACTGTAATTAGGAATACGTCGGTTAAAAAATAGGCTCACCTATGCGTGCACGTATCTACTGCGTTTTATATGCCTATAACTACAGCACAAGTACTTCAGTGGTGTTTTCCAACGAAGGATGGCTTGTGGAGATCAGCCAACGAGATCGAATTCATCACATTAAAAAATTCTCACCACCAATACGCGGTATCATCAACTCACTTCTTTGTCATTAGAGATTGATGTGGCAAATTGTACTCCGAAATAACTACAATTGATTAAGAACAACCCTGTTAAAAAGTCGTACGACGCCAAATGTTCACAAAAACGTTCACACCACCTTTTGCGTCCAAAAGTCTGCGAACGTTTTTAAGTGGGACAGCCTGGGCTCGTGTAAATTGCTTCTTTTTGTTAAAATTATATGTATTGTCGCTTGGTCACTAAACAAACATTCGTTGTCTAATTCGTCTCGTAATTCTTTATATCAACACACAGTAACGTTTCAAAACTTTAAAATTATCTTTGAGAATGTAAATCTGCCAAATGTAAAATTAAAAAGTACAACCTATATGATCGGTAGGAATAAAACCTCTGTGGCCCCACAAAAACGTTGTATACGACTATATATATGAGGCGGGCTAGCCCGGTTACTGGGATGATTTTACGTCACGAAAATCTTATTACGACAATTCTAGAAATGCAAAATGACATAGCAATGCAAAATGATAACAAAGCAAAATTGGGGTTGTTTTTCTGTAAGTATAGCACACCGGGTATTATAATTCTTTTTTATAGTCCAAGAAAGATTTTCGTTACATAAAATCAGTCCGATAACCAGGCCAGCCCACCAGCTCATGAACCGCTCCTTAGAGGAATATTAACAAAGACGCGATGTTGCTTCATTTCGTTTCACAAACGAAAAATCGAGGAACGGCCTAATGCTTTATTTAGCCACAAAATCTCCACCATAGTCAACCTCGTTCCCAGGGCGTATTCGAAATTGGCAGGGCGGGAAAAGGCCCTGGCATCGGCTGGTCACAGCACCCAGAAATACTGTGCTCCTCTATTCATTAAAACAACAAAAATGCCAACGAATATTCACTTCATAGACACTTTAACTTATTCTAAATGCAGTCATGCGGAACATAGGTATAAAACACTGTGAGTTCAATAGATTAGGGTCAGTTTGTTAAACGAGACGCTAGAGGTAACTCCGGTATGGCCGAACCTGTTGATGTTCCCATCATCTTGCCACCGCAAGTTGAAAATCCAAATCCAGTGGTGATAAACCAGAATGAGCAACAACCTCCGAATGACCAAGTGCTTCAAGAAGGCAACGCCGAGCAGGCCGACGCTAATGAGCACCCACCTATTCCGGCCCAACCTATTGAGGTATGTTTTTGTTATAATTCCAGTGTTTTAAGCCGATTTGGCCGGTTTTGTCCCGGTTTGGAACCCTAGTTCAGCTTTGCTGCTGATAGTCGCTCATCGTAGTTCTCCTTATCGGGAATAGCGGCTAGCGTATAGTTAAGGGCCGTGTTAGGCGAGTAAACATGCCGTCTCTTCGTTTGGCCTTATTTCACTAAGTGCACATGGGCGACCGAGCGTATCGTCACCTACATTCGCTCTCGCGGTTCTGTTGCGTAATCTTGTTTGATAATACCTAGATGATTGTGATTTGCTCTAGTTTCGCTTCGGCGTTTTGGAGCTATTTCCTTGAGGATATTTTCAATTGATTCTATCCTGACAATGGTTGAGGCCGTTTAATTCTATCAAGATCGGTGATTCGCAACTCGGCGTTATTAAAGTAAAGTGATTGGGGTCACTATTCAAATGTGTTGAACGGCTAAGCGCTTCCGGCGTCACGTATGGGTCGCGGCCCAAGTGCGCTTGGGGTTTGAGTCTGCGATTATTTCACAGGTGTTATCGTTGGATCGGGGCCAATTTTCAAGTGTGTTTTCTACGGTTAGAATTCACTGGCCTACCGTGTGGGTTGAGGCCCCAGACGGGGATGACTTCCTAGAGATTACTATATTGGTTGGGGGCCAATCTTCAGGTGTGTTGGAACGGCTGGGCCAAACGTCTAACGTATGGCTTGGGTTGAGGCCCTTTGAAACAGTACTCTCGACAGTTGTTTCCTTTGGGTCGGTGCCGGTTTTCAAGCGCATGTTTGAGTGGCAAAATTCCGGCAGCCTAACGTTGGGTTGTGGTGCACCTTTCACGGGGTTTAAAGTTCTGATTCACGGCTATTGTGTTTGTATTTTTAGCCGTTATCGTGTGGGTTAATCGAGGCCCAGCGTCCCGCGTGTTTGAATACTGGAATTCCACGCCACGGGTTTAATTAGGCGTGAAGTCTTGCTTCTACAGTGTTAATTCCTTCTCTACAGTCTAGACTTCGGCAGTTTGACTTTGGGTTTAAACTAGCCAACTCACCGTTCACAAACCACGTATTTGTCTACCTGGGCGCGAATTTTCAACGTATTTTGCCCGGCCTTAGCGTATAGAACTGGTTTATGTTCCGTGATTGTTGACTGTATGTTTTGTTTACGACTGGTTTTATGTTAATTGCATGCGTTGTATTCAATCGTTGTGAATAAAGTTGTACAGTAAGCGCAATTATTTTGCATTGGTGGTGGCCATGCATTTTTAATTGTTTTCAATATTCGAAGTTGAATAGTGAGGCTTGTATGCTTTGCTTACGGCCGTTTTTCAATTGTGTATGGAAACGTCTAGCGTTTTGGTTGGGGCCTTTCTTACATTGGTGTCACACAATAATCTATATGTGTTGCTTAGTGCATGGTCGACTTAATGTATGGACAATTCCCATTGTGTACGCATATAATTGTCGGCCGGCGTCATGCTTGAGAATAATTTGCAACTGTTTTCCCGGTCAACGTTCCAAGGGTCTACAGTAGTTTCCCTTAGTATGGTTAACGCCAATTTCCATTTCGAAATTGTATATCTGGGCAGTCACTTTGACTGTGGGCAACATGATTTGTACAATTGATAGGGGGTGTGCAACGATACCCGGGTAATATAAAAGACAAGCTGCCGATAACGTTGCTACACAATTAGAACTCTTTCATATTTTAAATTTTAGCGTTTGGGCAAACCGGTCAGTTGCATTTGTTTGATTCGTGGTTATTCTTTGTTTATTTCAATTCTTTGCTTGGCGGGTTTCGATTCGGATTGACCGCGATATCAATGTTCATAGAGCGTGAACTCAGGATCGCGATGCCCATTTTGAGTTTTGTTTGTTCATTGCCTGATTTTCTGTTTTCTTTCCCCTCCAGATCCTGGAGCAACTTAAAGCTCTACAAGCGCAGGTAGAGGCCTTAAGAGCGGACCGGCCTGAGTAGATAACCCCCCCCCCATATAGTGTCCAAAGGGATGCCGCCTCATTAATATTCAGCGTGACTCACGCACCGTGACTCACGCATGACTCACGCCTGTGACATGATTGGGCAAGATTGGAATAATTATAGTATACATGAAGCTATATAAGATCGGTGATTTCGTATAGTTGCTACTTTTCCTAAAGTGTTTTACTTGTGGAGTTTACTGCGATATAGCGTTTTCTTGGGAGATATTTTCGAAGATATTTTTGTCTGATTTTATAAGGTAAGATGTTTTGCACTTATTCGTTTTATATTGCCTGACGACGTTAACTGTGTATTTTATCAGAGTTTAATATACGTTTTGTTTCATTGACAGCAATGGATCTTATCGATGTAATCAAAGGTTGTACAACCGTCGAGGAAATTGAGGCGCTGGAATGGCTCCTTGATTTCGAGGAGAGGCATAAGGAAGCAGCCTTGTTTCAACGTATCATTATATTGTCGAATGCCTCGGAGCGTGATTTGGAGAACGAACGTTGTGGGATTTCTACGGTGTTAATGGATGGTTGGTCGGACGAGCAACGCGAATCCTTCAAGCGAGATTGGAACGATGATTCGTTTATGGCCGAGATGAACGATATCCCCGGCGGTCAGGCCCCCAAACCGGCGATACCCTCGTTAATGGATGGTTGGTCGAACGAGCAACACGAATCCTTCAGAATGGATTGGAACGACGATTCATTTATGGCCGAACTAGAGGATATTTCTGATGTCTCTGGTGAACCGTCGATACCCGAGGTATCTATCCAGAACGGAGAAGGAAGCCGAAAACGAGCCGCCAAACCAAGCACTGAATCAATACCAAGTAAGAAATCTAAAACTGTTCCGTTATTTACGATAAAATCTGTTAAGCAAGTACGCGTGAAAAAGTTTAAGACCACGGGTCTTGATTATCGTGTTCAGTTTGGCGATTTACAAGTCCAAGGTTTGCCTGATGTCCTGAGGCAATTACATCATGTATTTGAAAGCCTACTCGATCGCGTAACCGATGGTATTGCTATGTATGATCAAGTTAGGTTTATTATGCATTCTCCCCAACTCGAATATCCCATTTCATTAGCATTTATGCCTCGTGAAAGATTAACCGTCGAGAGAATCTTAGCCGAAATCGAAAGAGTAATTCAGTCGAACGATTCGTTTAAGTTAGATGATTCGATTACCGTCAATATAATCCATGTCGAGATGCCACACGGTGGAACGGGAAGAAAGCGAAAGATTGCTAACCTCGATAAGTATCTTACTAACAAAAGAGCCATCGTCCGTATTCAGAACAAAGATGATCTCTGTCTTAGCCGGGCCATCGTTCTAGCCAAAGCCAAAGTCGACAACGATGAACGGTACTCTTACATTAAAGATTATCGAAGGCCATTGCAAGGTGACCTTGCTCACGAATTGCATGAAAATTCTGGCGTACCATTCGGACAGTGCGGTATCGAAGAAGTGAAAAAGTTTCAAGTCTATTTGACTGATTACCAGATAAACATTGTCTCGAAAGAACATCTGAATGCTCTTATTTACTCGGGTCCTGAGGCGTCGAAGCGTATTTATCTTTACGCCCACGATAACCATTATGATGTAATTACAAGCATGCCAGCTTTTCTTGCTCGTAAGAAGTACTGCCACGTCTGTAAGAAAGGTTATGATAAAGTGGAAGACCACCTCTGCGGCGATACGTGCAAGTTATGCTACACGCAAAACTGTCCGATTACAAGCTGGGTATTTTGCAACGATTGCGGCCGGTTTTTCAAGAGCCAAGAGTGTTTCGACAGGCACAAAGAAGCCGTGGGCGAAAAGCGTTCAATTTGTGCATCCGTTGTGAAATGTCAACACTGCAAACAGGTGGTGAAACGAGCTAATCAACACCCTCAGAGACATCACTGCGGTCTTGTTCGGTGTACAGTTTGTCAAGAGTATGTGGTCCCTGAAGACCACCAGTGCTATATTCAACCGGCAAAGAAAAGAAAAACCACTCGCGAAGCGGAATCGGACACGAATGATTTAGCAGATGATGAGGCGGAAGTTGGGGGAGATGAGAATGAAGACGACGGGGGCGAGGGAGGTTACAATCAATTATTTTTCTTCGATTTTGAATGCGTGCAAGAAGGCGGCGAACACGTACCGAATTTATGCGTTGTTCACGACGAAAGCGGTCAAGAGTGGGTGTTTAGCGGTGCAAATACACGGGACGAATTTTGTGAATGGTTATTTCAAGACCACAATTCGAACAGTCTAGTGATGGCTCATAATTTCCAGGGATATGACGGGTATTTCATCCTACAATATCTCCATAAGAATGGTTTGGTACCGGAAGTTATTATGAACGGTGCAAAGATATTAACACTAAACGTTCCAGAATTAGACATTAAGTTTATGGATTCGCTATGCTTTATCCCAATGAAGCTCGCGAGCTTTCCGAAAACGTTTGGTCTGAACGAACTTGCCAAGGGCTATTTCCCACATCACTTCAACACCGAAACCAACCAAAACTACCAAGGTCCTATACCCGACGCAAGCTTCTATGATCCAGACGGAATGCCTGCTGATGATCGTGACAAGTTTTACCAGTGGTATAATAATCAGAGAGCCAATAACTACGTTTTCGACTTTCAAGAAGAAATTCTGAATTATTGCCGATCGGACGTCGACATCCTTCGACGTTGTTGCCTAGAATTTCGCGAACTGTTTCGTTCTGTTACTGATATCGACCCGTTTAAAGATTGTCTCACAATTGCCTCGGCATGCAACTTAGTCTTTCGAAAGAACTTTCTTCGTGAAAAAACAATTGCCGTTATTCCACCGCATGGTTATAGACCTCATGATAAGCAATCGGTTATTGCCCTAAAATGGTTAGCGTATACCGCGCAATGCAACGATATTTCTATTCGGCACTCTCGCAATTTTGGCGAGCAACGTATCGGACAGTACCGTGTTGATGGGTATCATGCAGAGTCAAACACCGTCTACGAGCTCCATGGGTGTTTCTGGCACGGTTGCGTCTCTTGTTACGCACGAGACACCGTTAACCCGGTCAGTCAGCAAACCATGCAAGATTTACATCAGCGCACGCTCGAGAAAACGCGTTTTCTAAAACGTCAAGGTTACAACGTGATTGAGATGTGGGAGTGCGACTTGAAACGTCAACTCGAAGCAAACTCGGACATGAAAACGTATTTCGATAATTTTGAAATTTCTGAGCCTCTCGAACCCAGACACGGACTGTACGGGGGGCGGACGAACGCGGCGAAGTTGTTTCATCAATGCCAGCAAGACGAGCAAATTCATTATGTGGACTTTACAAGTTTGTATCCCTGGACGAATAAGTACTGTTCATATCCAGTGGGCCATCCTGAGATTATCACCGAGAACTTTGGCGATATCACAGAGTATTTCGGTTTGGTTAAATGTACCGTTCTCCCCCCACGTGGTCTTTACCATCCGGTTCTACCGTATCGTGCTCACGGAAAGCTTATGTTCCCGCTGTGCCAAACTTGTGCTGACGGATTGAACCAAGAGCCATGCAATCATACAGACCAGGAGCGTGCAATTCAGGGTACTTGGGTCACCATTGAATTAGAGAAAGCGTTGGAGAAGGGTTATCGTTTGGTTAACGTTCACGAAGTATGGCATTTCCCTAGACAGAGCAACGAGCTCTTCAGCGAGTACATCGATACATTCCTGAAGATTAAGCAAGAATCCAGTGGTTTCCCCGAGGGTTGCGACACCGATGAGAAAAAGCAGCAGTATATCGACGAGTACTATCAACGCGAAGGCATCCTGATGGATCGGAACAAGATCGAGAAAAACCCTGGCCTACGTGCACTGGCGAAGTTGATGTTAAACTCGTTCTGGGGTAAGTGTAATACTGCAAAAAACTTAGTGGTAAAAATGGGGGAAGTAAGTTAAATTGAACAGAATATTGATACGGTTATCTTTTTTTTTTGTTTGTTTGCAGGAAAATTTGCGCAGAGAACCAACATGACCCAAGTAAAACTTATTACAGATCCGCAAGTGTATTTCGACATGTTGACATCCGATGAGATTGAGGTGACGGACGCCTCGTTTGTGAGTGACGACGTGGTAGAGCTACGATATGAGTACAAAGGCAACTTCATCCAACCGAATGCCAAGACCAATGTGGTGATTGCTGCGTTCACAACTGCTCACGCTCGGCTAAAGCTTTACAATACGTTGGAACAACTGGGAGAAAGAGTGCTATATTACGACACGGATTCAGTGATTTACGTGAGTAAACCAGGAGAGCCAGAACCGGAGACCGGCGTTTATTTGGGCGAATTGACGGACGAGCTAGATGGTGGTCATATCACGACTTTCGTTTCTGGGGGTCCTAAGAATTACGCGTATGAAATGAACAATGGTAAAACGTGTTGTAAGATACGAGGTATAACTTTAAATTTCCAAACATTGGAGAAAATTAATTTTAATGTTATGTGTGATCTCGTGTATCTTAATATCCTGTGTGATATGGAAAGCACAGGTCCACCGAAAGTTGCTGTAGATATACCGTTCAAAATTACTAGGGACACTCGCACGAAGCAGGTTATCACAAAACAACAACACAAGGATTATAGAATAGTGTATAATAAACGGGTAATTATAGATAATTTCAACACTGTTCCGTACGGTTACTAATTTAACACATGCATGGGTTCTGTAAATAATTGTAAATAAATGTAAATATAAAATTAATGTTCAATGAAATATAAAATAAGTTAATTATAAACGAACAGTTCCATGTCTATTGCTTCGAGAATGTCATTTACTTGCTGTGCCAGCTGTTGTTCTTGACTCTCTTGTAGTTGTTGTAGTAGGGATAGTGCAGGTTGCTGTATTTGTTGGTGCGGTGGCTGTGTCGGTTGTTGCGGTGGTTGTTGCGGTGGTCCTTGCTGAGTCGGTTGTTGCGATGGTTGTTGCGGTGGTCCTTGCTGTGTCGGTTGCTGCGGTGGTTGTTGCGGTGGTCCTTGCTCTGGTCCTTGCTCTGGTCCTTGCTCTGGTCCTTGCTCTGGTCCTTGCTGTGTCGGTTGCTCTGTATCATGCAACAAGGGTTGAACCGCCAACCAATGCTCCTTAGCATTTGTTGATAGGTAATCCATTACCTTCTTCAAATCAATTTTTGCTTTCAGGTTTTTCTTCCTATAGACTCTGCTTCTCTCCCTCGATAATGCCTTTTTGCGATCCTCCATAACTATTTTATTATAAACACTAATCGAGCTCTAACTTTTATACATTCCCGCGATTAAGAGTTAGGTGTCTGATTGGTCCATTTTGTCAAAAAAAAGCGCGCCAATTTTAAAGTTTCAGCCGTACGCGTGACTCACGCTGTTTATTTAACCTGGTAGGATTACAGCGATAACTAATATAATAATCTGAAATTAGAGAAAGCCGAAGGGCTGAAGGGTGGGAGGGGACTCTGGTCTTGTTTTACCGAAACGGGCCAAAAATGGCTCAATTAGCGGTGCACAAGAATAATTTGTTCAGTTAAACAATGCACAAATTGCAATTAGCACATCGTTTTCGGACTCTTATATATGGCGGCATCATTACAGCGAAAACAATATTCGTAAAACAATTATTTGAAAACGCTCAAGTAATGAAAGAACCTGCAACCCATAGAAATGTTAAAATACATTTTGCTGAAATGTTTCATGGCCATCCATGCGTTAGCCCTCCCCGGGACATTATTAAAACATATTTAGTTTTGAGTAAAATTTAAAAACCATTCATTTGACATCATGCCTCGGAAACGTAAAGACTGTCCTATATGTGGTAAACAGGGTTTGTTAAGATTAGCGAAGGATTTAGCTGACTATCATCTGTAAATAATTGTAAATAATTTAGAGATTTTAATTTTGTGTACTGATAATTAATATTTTTAACTTTGTGTATGTTTGTAAATAGGAAACTGAAATTATACATTTTTTATAAACACTATTGATTCGTGTTATTCTGGTGTGAGGGGTAGGAGGTGAGATTCAATGATTCAATCTTAGGATTCAATGATTCAATCTTAGGATTCAATGATTGAATCATAGGATTCAATGATTCAATCTTAGGATTCAATGATTCAATCTTAGGATTCAATGATTCAATCTTAGGATTCAATGATTCAATCTTAGGATTCAATGATTCAATCTTAGGATTCAATGATTCAATCTTAGGATTTAGTGATTTAATCTTAGGATTTAGTGATTTAATCTAATAAAAAACAGTTGCGTGAGAGAGTGACATCAGTTTATGATTGACAGTCACTGGGTGAACATGTCTTACGTTTGTGAAGTCTGCGAAAAATCATTCGCTACATCAAGTAATCGTCTACGCCATATGAGATCTTTTCATCAGAAAAGGTCCATCAGTGATAGGGTAACAACATCTGCCCCATTTACTGCTATGACAACTACATTCACCCCTGAGAGTCAAAAAACGTACTCGATACAACTTACACATCCGTTTGGACTCTTGGTCTCTGGAGGCACCAAAAGTGGGAAAACAACTTTTGTCAAACAGTTATTGGTTTATGCTAAGATCATGATCGACCCACCTCCGGAAAACATCGTGTATTTTTATTCCGAGTATCAAGATACATTTGCTGAAATAGAATCACTAATTCCAGGGATTCAGTTTATCCAAGGTTTGCCCCAATCGATGTTGGATAGCATTAACCCCAAAACAAGAAATTTGTACATCATTGATGACATGATGGGAGAGAAAGATACTATTATCGCGAAATTATTTACTAAGAAATCCCACCATGGGAATCTCAGTGTAATTTATATCGTGCAAAATTTGTTTCACCAAAGCAAAGATCACCGAACCATCTCCCTTAACGCTAGTTATCTCGTTCTAACCAAAAACGTTCGCGATGCCAGTCAAATTATTCATCTGGCCAAACAATTGTATCCTAGTAACACAAAATTTTTCCAGCAAGCCTACCAGATGGCAACTAAAGAGCCGTATTCCTACCTGTTTGTCGACCTCACGCCGACATGTCCCGACGAAATCCGAGTAAGATCCGGGATATTTCCGACAGACACCCACTACGTGTACCAGCCCAGAGTATAAAAGGGGGTTGCCCCGTGACAGCGCAATCATTTGATCATGTCTGCTTGTATAAGAAGGAACTGTGATGTTTTAAAAGTATTGGCAAAGTGTAATCCTCAACTGCGAAACGCGATTATAAAAGCAGCCGACGACGATTTAATAGAAGCCATTAGACAGTGTCTTTTGAACGTGTGGTGTGAAACAATTAAGATTACTCCGAAGACAGCAAGGAAACTAGCCCCTTATAACGATCATATCAAGTTGGTTGCTGATAAACGTAATCCAGTAACAAAAAGAAAGAAAGTCATTCTACAAGAAGGTGAAGGTTTTTTACCGTTTCTCTTAGCTCCTGTACTTGAACAACTAGCGAGCTTCTTAACCAAATAATGGAACACGTCAGGAGATTGGTGCTTGTTCCAGAACATATGACAGATCGAAAGAAACCCTTGGTCACTCCTTTAACAGCGCAAGTAAATGAACTAGATTCAGAAATGCAAAATCTTCTTAAACGTCAAGATATAACACAAGACGAGAAAGTCAAAATGTACGATCAGTCGCTTCAGCGTTATCTGAATTATTACGATAAAAGAATGAGTAGACCTGTACGTGTAAGCGTTATACCGCCACCTACTCTTGAAGAACCAGTGAATACAGAAGAAACTGCTGAAACAGAACCCGCCGAGTTGCCTGAAGAGATAGAAACTGACATTTTAGAAAGTGTACCTGTAACAATGAAATCAAGAGCTCGCCAGCTAGTTAAGAAACTTAAAGCGAACAAAGACCTCATCGGGTGGAACGACCAAGGACAGATGGTGTTTAAAGGCCGACCTATTCCTGGTACAAATGTTATCGACTTGGTCAACGATTCTCTACGTCAACGCAAGAATTTCAACCCTGCTGGATGGCAGCTTTTCGCAAAAGCATTAGGAAACATGAATGTTCCCGAAGGCATCATCAGAAATGAAAATCGTTTAAGTATGGTACGAGAGTATAAGACTAAGGATATTTCAGACACCGCCCCCCTGACGTCACAGGTAGCCCCAGCAACATCAAAAAGAACAAAACAAAAACAGAAACGAAGAGACAAAAACATTCCATATAAATGGGTTAAATAAATTTATTCCTTGTAAAGCTTTTGATATTACAATAAAGAATTGTTTACAACATTATTTGTTTTGTATTTATATTACACACTATAATATTTATGCATAAAGTCCCGAACTAGCATGTCATTCCATTCTTTATTATCAGTAAACATGCCAACAATTGTTGACATGGGTATATTTCTACATCTATGTAAAGCATAAAACAAACAATATTGTCCACACACGCGAGACCCTAATGACTGTAAAGTCTGTTCATTCCAAGTAAAACTGCTAGTATTATCTAGTAAAAACGTTTCAAAAGTTTTGGTATAAAAGCTCGGTCCTTGTCCATACGAGTCCATGAACTCCCCTTGTCCATCTGAGGTGAGATAAATGGCTACCCAATGCATACCAGGTCCATTACTAGGATCCACATTCAGAATAAAACCGCTAGGTCTTTTCAGTATCTGACTTGGTAGACGATCCGATGGTAACACGTCTTTAAATACGGTCTTGGTAAATGGATCACTTTTCAGGACGTTCAGGATTTGTAGAGTGTTCATCTTAACTGTTAAAGTCACATAGAACGTTGCGGTTGGCGTCAATTTCGATAAGACTTTGAAATTCTCCAAGCACCACGATATTTATAGCTGCTGTCAGAGCTGTTCCAAATTGACATTCTATCGATACGTTTCCATTTTTAATCGGTTGAATATGATCACTCAGGCACAGATCAGCTGTCAGATCAAACACGAATAGAGTGTACCCATTGGCATACTCGTCTCGTGTAATACCATTGCCATCATTTTGAAATAACTTGTTAGTGCCTGCATACAAGGTTTGGAACGCCGACACGTAGTTACTTCCTCTCGCAGCAGCAAATTTCAGTTGTAGGGGTTTTCCAGGTAAATGTTCCCCATTTACCGTTAGACCAAGAGAAGTAATGTCGTAGTTTTTGAAATTGAAAGGATTTTTGGCATAGGTACCATTATAAGCATCTGCATCGACCATTCCAATAACCACTCGATCAGGTATAGGGCCTTGAAATATATTTGGTTGATTGCCCGACATATTTCCTCTCGGTACAGAAACCACTTTACAACTGACACGATTGATAGGGTACTTGGCCGTGATGCGTTGAAGGGCATGGGTATGAGCCAACATCACGGTAGAAGAGACGTTGACACGACGAACGCGAAATACACATTCTTCCAAAACCACTTTAAAGTCAGGATGATCTGCTGACGACACCAGGGAAAATGGGTTTCTTGAACGCACTAGCTTGAGCTTGATTGGTACAGAACCAAGTATATAACGGTCTTGTGCAAACAGGTCGGAATGGATTCTTCCTTCCATAGCCACAGACTTACTTTGGCTTGCATGAACATACCGCAGTTTCAAACCCTTGTTTGCATCGGCATCTACTGCTACAGGGTTCACGACATCCATTCGACCAGCTTGATCTTTATAGAACAGCGCTGAGGTCAAATGAGATGATTTTGCGTCTTTGCTAAAGTTCAGTACAGTCTCCATATATGATCGGTAGGGATAAGCAGTACTCGATGGTGTGACAAGCTTGTTGTTCAGGTAAACTTCTACTTGAGAAAATAAAGCATGCATCCACAGATTTACAGGTCCGACTTGCACATTTTCATCAAGATTAGATCCGTCGTTGTTGGTTATTTTTGCTTTCACGTGTAAATAGCTGTTTGCTAAATCGGTATACACATCAGAATTTGCAGCACACAGAAACTCGATAGTGTCTGAAGCTCCAATACTCGATACTGGATCTATATCTTCCCAAAATCCTTTATTCATCTCTACTTGTGTAGCAGGCATTACAAATAAATCTAATTCTGATTTTCCACACCCACAGGAATCTTTATGCAGGGCACTAAAAGCTTGACTCATGATTTATATTTTAGAAACGGTCCAATCTGTGCTTCCGTAGGCTCAGATGTTTTCTTCTTCACAGTTTGTGAACGACTGACGGTTTTACGTTTTGTGTTGACTTTTATAGGAGAATTCACCCGTTTGCGTTTACGACCGGCTCCTGATTGGTTGGTAATCCGACGGACCCCTTTTTGAGCAAGATCTTTCACGGCTTCAGAACCACGCCCTTTTATCGCTTGCTTTACATTCTTCCCTGCCAGAACATCTTGACCAACGTCTTTTACAGCTTGCAGAGCTCTTCTTCCAATAGCTTGAGCTCCTCGTTTTACCAGAGGTATTGCAAAGCGTGCAATACTTTTAAAAAAACTTCCAATGCCGTAACCTTTCTGAATACGTGCACCTCGGAAACCAGGTAAACTTCCACCTTGTTGTCTTCTTAAATAATGCTGTTGAAATTGCTTTACGTCTGGAATAATTGTATGTCTCATTTTTAAATGAAATACGAAGATCTTCGCTGTCTAAAGTGAAGTGTCACGATCGACTTCCCGAAGCCAAATGATACGTTTTCGTTTTTGTCGTCCTTTATATTCACTTCAATTGTTTCGAAGGACTTTACTTTGACAGGAATATATTGTAGGTTGCGGAGACTGACATTCACGTTTTCACCATAACTTCCTTGAGTATTGACAATTCTGAGTAGGGGCACTTTGACATCACCGACAAACTGTGCATCCACGATATCGGTGTATACATACATGGCTGAAAATCCACCGTTAACATCTGCTACGTACGGGCTTAGGGTTTTCTTTTTAATAAAGGTGTCTTGTTGAAACCCCAATGTTGTAGCAATGTCACCACTAAACCAAACGTTTGCCCCATTTTTTACATCGACGGCAACTTTCCGTGTACTTCGATTATACGTAAAATTTATCTTGGCTCGTGCCTCTTTGTTCATGCTACGGTTTAAAGCTCCCACCAGCTCATCAATGGTGTTATAGTAGCCATTTGGGATAATACCCGTATCGTCATATTTTGTTCCAGCGTTATAGAGAAACGTTTGTTGACTACCTTTTCGAATCGCGCTCCATGTATGGGGGTAATATAACTCTGATAAAGCTACTTCCCAGTCGCCTGTCAGTTGTATAGTTTCAGCAAGCTTCACTTTAAAATTTGCTACAGTATTATCTGGAAAATATTCCATTGAGCTATTGCTTGGAAGCGTTAAATAAAACTGTGTTGCCATGTCGAAGAATAATACACAAATGAACACAAATTGTAAAATACACACATTTTTATTTCGTTATATCTTTTACATTATCGGCTGACACCCAGGAATTAAAATCTTCAGGGTAGCCTAACCATTTTACAAGATATTCTCTACGTTTACCACGCATTCGTGACGTAATTACTCTTTCTATTCTATAAAAGTCACTATCTGTCTTTGTAACTCTTTGCAATTCCTGTTCGTAAAATGTTCCTTGTAACTCTTCTCTGTGATAATCAGCAATCTTGTACACTGGCGGTCGTCTGGGTACTCGCTTCGTGATGGTGAACACCTCTTCGGTCCAGTTAGGTAAGTAGCCTTTCTTGAATGTACGTCTTGCTTTGCTAATCCGAACTTGGTCATCAATGTTGAATTTATATTTGATGGGTTTGATGGACTCATCACCATACAGTTTTTGCCATACAATACTTTCGTTTTCTCGATTAACATCAGCTGGTCTCATCCCAATACTACGGTGTCTCGAATGGTTGTAGGAATATACTAATTTTTGTAGTACATCGGTATATTTCAACGTATTCTTTGCTGTAAAATATTTCCACATTTTCCCCTTTAAGGTTCGGTTAAATCGTTCAACGATGGATGCCTTGGTATCGTTGTGTGTTGTAAAAAATCGAATATGTTTGTCCTTCAGTAGCTTTTGAAAACGTTTATTGGTAAATTCTGTTCCTTTATCGGTATGAAGTTTTTCCGGCTTCCTTCCATTCTTTAGTATCTTTTCAAAGGCTTTAACCAGACTCTCTGCAGTCTTTGTTTTTAATGGTTCCACCCACGCAAATTTGGACAATACATCAATAACAGTTAAAACGTATTTATAACCATTATTTGTTTTACTAAGCGAGCCCATAATTACTAGATCCGCCTCCCATTGTTCATCCATCGCTCCAACAATAACACGATTTCGCTTGAAAATATGTCGTACGGGTTTATGCAAAGTATAGGTATCTTGTTGCCTAAGCCATGTTTTTATCTTGTTTCGGGATATCTGGAATTTTCCGTCACTTTTTACGACACGGTATAAGGCATCTACGCCGCCAAAACTTGCCGGACTTTTTGGGTTGTAATACAGGTCGTGAAGGTACTGTTCCGCCATCTAATTCGGATGCCTGTATCACAATCTTCCCCCCACAGCACGCCGAGATGCAGCGAATCTTTCGAAAAATATTACGAAGGGCTATTTGTGGTAAACCGCCACAGCAAGTCATGTTCACACAATTAAGGTTAGAGGTAAATGAATGAAAAAAGGCAACGACGCAATATATATATACACTCAGGCGATATATGCATATATTAATCTCTGGAACAGTTGACCAAGCATTCGTAACGAAGAATTCTTACGCCTCTTGTATTGTGATAAATCTACGTTGTGGAAATCATTCACCGTTCGTCGAACGGCATCTCGAACCGTTTGGTTATCGTACGAATCGCTAACTCTGTACACGAAAGCGAGATAAGCGACTATTCTTCCAAAATTATTTAGATCCATTTCTTCATAGATATGATGAAGGTTCACACGATCTAATTGATCGCTAAAACTATCAAACAGGTGTCGATGATCGTCAAGACATGTCTGAATATAAAATGATAACGTATCTTTATCGATATCAATGTTATGTTGTTTTAATTCATCAAAAATTGTATCCATAGCGTATGCGTATTGGTCTATAACAATTAGTGTTCACACGACCAAAGTTGGAGATAAATGAATCACAAAAGAGTCCGGTATAAACATATATTTATTAGATAGATAATTAGAATACAAAATTATACATGTTCAGCAAATGTTCAGTTTTTCCAAGTCTATAGTCAAGTCATTTACCGACTTTTGAAAAAGGTACTTTTCGTAGGCTTTCTTATGATCAGTTTCATGGCTCGTGAATGTCTCTCCAGTCTTTTTGACTGTATATCTGTAAGATGGTGGCATACTAAACAGAACAGTGGAGAATGGTTCAAGGGGATCTTCTTCCGGTTTCCATTCGAAAAAGTCACAGCAGTTTTCTCTCTCGTTGGGACACGAGTAAAACAGACGACCTTGGTTGTCACCCTCTTTCTTGACTTTGCTAGTACGACAAATCAGACCATGTCGACACATTGGTTTGATACCCTCGAAGACATCAGCCCATTGCCAAAACGAACAGGGATTTCCTCGTTCGCAGCAAACAAAGTATGGTCTCCCGTAACTTTCCTTCATCTTATCTTTAACCATTCGCATTTGTGCTAGTCGTCCATGGCCATAGCACCTTGGATGTATACATCCACTTTCATGGAAGGAGGCTACGGCTTTTCCAAACATGTAGCAATCTTCTTCTGGGCAAAAGAACTCGCAACTAGGTTTCTGTCCACAAAACCAAAACGTACCCTTCTGTGTAATTGTCGAAGATGCAGGTTCACCGTGTAAACATTCCATTGTGCGACGGTAGAATTTCTAATGCTTTCAAAAACGTTCCAATCCTTCTCTAAAGTCTCGAACAAGTACAGATGACCAGACCAGGTGTAATCCTAACATCGTAATGTCCGAGCTTATATAGCTTCATGTATACTATAATTATTCCAATCTTGCCCAATCATGTCACAGGCGTGAGTCATGCGTGAGTCACGGTGCGTGAGTCACGCTGAATATTAATGAGGCGGCATCCCTTTGGACACTATATGGGGGGGGGGGGGTTATCTACTGGCCTGTTTCCGGAGGCGTTGATGCTGCGCTTCAATTTGTTCGTCAATTAGCCTCTGCGCCAACGAGACTCCGGGATCCAACGATGATATCTGCGGCGCTTCAGAGCTTGTCCGATCGGGCTAGGTGTGCAGGCCATCCGAAGGCCGCGGAATTCGAAGCTTTACTGCGTCAGACAAGACCTTTGATTTTTCGTGCGGAGTATGGCGATATAATTATTAGATTGCTGGGCACGAAGGAGGAGACAAGTGTTGCTTCGACCATCGCGAAGATGACTAAAAGTTCCCATCAGCTTCTTATGCAACCATATCGTCGCCAGTCACGGGGTCGGGCATCGGGTGGGGGTTCAAGTCGTGGTAGTTCCGGCATAGTGTGTTTTAGTTGTGGTCTCCAGGGACATTTTCAAAGGCACTGCCCCTCAAGGAAAACTATGTGATTTTTCGTTAATGTGTCTATCGGTCGTAATACCGGTGATTGTTTTGCTCGTTTGTGTTACTTTATTGTGATAATAAATATTTCATGCATTGCGATCCTTGTGTTGTTTGTTTCTTTTGTTTTTCGAGCGGCATATCGAAGTGAGGTCTTATATGTCTCTGATATTATTTTCCAAGCGAAACAAGTTGGTTTCGCGTGGGGCAAATATGCACCTTTGGTTTGAATACCGGTCCATTTAGAGCTTAGCGTTACCAAGACTCATCTACGTTGCGTGCATTTACGTCCATGTATATTTATTCGCTTGTCGTTTTTGCGGTGAAATGGGATGGGGACTTTCTACAGCAACGTTTGGTAATCAACTATATCTTCCTGTACCGCTTATCTGTTGTAGCGTTGTTTTAATGTTTTTGTTTTTTTTACTTTTCTGGGATTTTTGTTCACTCCCACATTCTTTGCCTGTCCGTTGCTGGACCCAGGTGCGGGCGACTAATGCCTTTTATGCCCCTCGGGGTTGCCTGGGGCCGGCAGTGGAGTGGGCGATCTTTCAGTGGTTTCGGGTCGGGTTTTTGCTTTGGGCTTACCCAGTTTTCCTTCCCTTAGGATCTTCCCGCGACAAAGCGTCAGAGAATCCACAACGCGCAGTTGTTTTATAGAAAAAACCACCCGAGACCGAGTGTCCAATGGTGCGATTGGCAGGGTTCGCCTACTACTATTGTCGGCCCCAGACCTTCTCCACGTATGGTGTCCAGTAGCAAAGTCTTAGCCAGCCCAAGGGAGGTGATCTTTCGTGACCCTTCGTTTTTCGTACCGGGGGAGCTACACCATCATTACGATGAGTGGGAGAAAATTGTCCCGGCAGGTGGAGCGCCGGAAGTGCTGTCCTTCATTCGCAATGGAGTTGATGTTTGGAGATACTTTCAGCCTTATAAAGGAACATTTGCCGGCCAGTACTTCGATTCACCCTATCCGCCTCAGCGACAGTTTCCGAATAGTCAATCATGTCAGCAATTTAAGGATTTTATCGATTCAACCATCAGGGAAAGGGTACGCACCGGATCTTTGGTATTTTGGGGCCGCATTGGCCAAGTTCAGCCTCCGCATTTAGTCATGCCAATTACTGTTGAGCCATCTAAACCCCGGATGTGTCACGATGAACGGTTTCTTAACCTGTGGATCCGTGACCTACCATTTTCGCTCGATTATTTACCCGACCTTCCGCGATACGTTGGTCGACATCATTATCAGACCGTTTGTGACGACAAGAGTGGCTACGATCATCTCATGCTTACCAGTTCTAGTAGAACGATGTTCGGGTTATCTTGGGACGGTTGTTATTTTGTATATGCATCATTACCGTTTGGATGGAAGGCCAGTGCATATGTGTACCACTCCACCGGCTTGGTCGCGACTAGTTATATCCGAACCCTCGGAGTCCCCTGTAGCCAGTATATTGACGACAGACACAACGGCCAGTTGGTTACGACCTCTGGATGCCCCTGGTCTGATGTTCAAAGAGCTGAAGCCGCAGCGTATATTGTTACGTATGTGCTCACGACACTTGGTTACACCACGGCCCTTTCAAAGTCCTCTTTAATACCTTGCTTATGGCTTTCATTTTGCCGGATGACAAAAAAGAGAAGTTTCGAATGCTACGGGAAGAAATCCTATCCAAAAGTGAGGTTGATCTTCAGTTATTACAGCGTTTTGCCGGCAAAACGACGTCTTTTGCTATCGTGGTTCCAGCTGCGCGTTTGTATACAAGGGTTATTTATCGAGCCATTGGGTCACATGCAAAGAGGCCTGGTGCATCCATTAAAATCACCGGAGCGTTGCGTGCACAAATCATCTATTGGAGATTTCTTGATACTTGGCGAGGACATCTTCCATGGTTTGACGAGCGGCATCTGGTGCTTAAATTTTTTGCCGATGCCTCCGACTCTGGCTGGGGGTGTGTGGTTTTTCCCCTTGATGGGGAGCCTATCACGCTCCGAGATTATTGGAAGCCAGTAGATCAACTCCAGCCAATCGTGGTTAAGGAAGCTCGCGCTTTGTTGAGCACCCTCTCTGTTGCTGCTCAATCCCTATCCAATTGTCGCATCGATGCACACACGGACAGTCTTACCCTTGTCAAGGCGTGGAAGAATCAGGGGGGTAAGAGCGCCAATCTCACGGGGGTCATCGAATCCATATTTGAGTTGTCATTACGCGCGAATATTGGGCTCACCTTGTGCCACGTGCCTTCCAAAGAGAATTTGGCTGACCTACCGTCCAGAGCTCTGTCTGATGCCGATTGTATGCTTGCTCACCAATCCTGGCAGGATCTCCAGCTTCGCTGGGGGCCTCATACGGTGGACCTTATGTCTCTTGACTCAAACGTACATCCTGATCCAGATGGCATTCCACTCCGTCATTTTTCCCCCTTGGCCAACACCGAACTCCGCTGGGGTTAATTTATTTGCGCAAACTTTGCAAGCAACTGATAACGCGTACGTGTTTCCGCCAGTACCGATGATCGGCCCGGTCCTCCGTTTTTTATTTGCTACCGGTGGCAGATTTACTATTGTTCTTCCCGATGTTTTTCCGCGCCGGTTTTGGTGGGCATTGGTCAATGGGCGTGCTTTAGATAAAGTTTGTTTGGGTTCGAAGGCTCAATCTGGTGTTTTGTCTTACCCAACACGCGGTGGAAGTTTTGAGTCTAGACCTCTGGGCTGGGACCTTTGGGCCTTTAGGATGTTAACAGTCTCGTAGGTTTTCCTACCTCGTCTTCTTTGTTTAGGGGGTTCCAAGGATTTCGCGTCCCGCTAAGGTTTGTCGCAATTGCCGTTATCCAAACGACGATTGTGCTGCGTTTTGTCAGACGTGTGGTGGCGCTCAACGTCCAGTTGGTCGTAGTTTTGCGTCTTCACCTGCCAAGCGAGTTAGACTGGACATAAACGAGATTGATAAACGGATAGATGACCTTGAGTCAGCAAGGTTGTTATCCAGATATGGCCGTCAAAAGTCGCAGTTGGAGATCGACCTCCAGACGTTTCTTGGTGCGCTCCACCCACCCATGACACTTTTTACCTGCTCACCGAAAGATGTGATTCGTTTTCTCGTCTGGAAGGACAACAAGGGGCGCACAAAAGTCCACCGGCGTGATTGCAAGTTCCTGGGCTCTAGAGTTAAAGAACCGTGCGATTGTCCTTCGCGTCTCGCGGCAGGCACTGTCGACTCCACTATCGGGAAACTTCGAGCTATTTTTAATAGCTTGGACCGCGCGGGTGATTATGATGTACGTTCAGGTGGGGGTAATCCTGCCGCGCACTTTTCGGTGAAACAGTATCTTAAGTCGATTCAAGCGGAGCAGTCGGAAGCCAGGATATCCCCTCGCCAGGCTACACCTATTTTCTTTGATAAGTTTCATCAAATTATTCGGTATTTGCGGACACTTCTTTCACCCGAACGGTAACAGCTTGCTTATTCACCAACGCGTGGGGAAAACCTTGAGAGGAAGTCGTACTAGACCGGTTTCGATACAACCAGTGCAAAACCCCGCCATCTGCCCGGTGGAAAATTTAAAATTCTATCGTGCACTGTGCTCCGCCATGCAAATTAATCTGGGCAATGGATTTCTTTTCCGCACGACGACGAAGAAAACAACCGTCTCCAGTTCTCCATATTTGGTGTCTGCGGCACAGGCCAGGCTGGTTACTTATTTAAAAGCTTTGAACATATATACGAACGAGACGATGCATGGTTTCCGGGGCGGGACCGCGATCCTTCTTGGGATGCTAGGGGCGTCCAAGGACGATATTGCAAGGCATATTGGGTGGTGTTCTACGGTCATGGTAGACCATTATACCCAGATGGGTAAAGTCTTTTCTGCCGCTGACACATCTGATAAACTCGTTGCCAGTACTTTAGCGGAGGCGGGGCGTGTTCCAGCCGAGGTCTTGGGAGCTTGTTTTCATCGATGTGACAATTTAGTTGGTTTTACGCCTTTCTTTTGAGAACGATGTAAAGTTTTGGGGGAACCGGGTCTCCTGTATTCAATTAATTAGTTCCTGTCTGACGTGTAAGATTTGAGATGTGGGTTTTGAGGGGTTAGTTTTGGGAATAAGTTACGGGTGATTAGGGTATGGGTGGGGTATGGCCTGCTTAGAACTCTACAGGGTTTACCAGCCTGGGAGGCGTAATCCGGCGACAGGGCTCGCATCTCCCTAACTCTCCTCCCGTAAGCCTATGAGAGCAGGAGTGTAGTTAGAATAGATTACTATTTATAGGGCAAAACTCAGACAAACAAGGCAAAATTGAATCTCGACGAAAAGAGTTATTTTCTATTGTCAAGAATGCAAGAATAAATTATAAACTTAAACAAACACGACGACTGACGCAATAACCGAGCAGCCGACTGACGCAATAATAGAGCAGTTGCTCGCAGTTACTAGCAAAACTGTTCGTTGTTTTCTATTTTGTGTGTCCTTGAAGTATTTTAAACGTATCATATCCATTGCATGTTTTTGCTTGCCAATGCCCGTTGTATTTTTTACCTGTGACTGCTGTCTTATCTTTTTTTAAATAGTTTTCTTATTGTAAAACCACTTGTGACTTAGCGTAGCTTGTTTATAATTTGGCGTAAAAATAGAAAAAGAAACAATTTTTTTTCTCGGTAAAACGTACAAATGCTGCATGTTGAAATATTTATTAACATGTAGGTGAAAACTGCTCTCTAGAGTAGCAATGTCCTTTGTAAACATTTTTGATAAAATTTTGACGCCTGCTTCAGTAGCCTGATCGAGTTCAAAGCCTGGATGCGACATGCAATTAATTTTGTTTATCTCATTAATTTTTACGGCGAAATATCATCCTTAAATTTTTCTTTGCTCTTCGTTGCCTTTCTCTTTAAAAAATTAGAGTTAAACAGTTTTCAATTTCAAATATTCTGACAAGAGTCGAAAAAGAGCGCAGGGGGGGGAAGGGGTTGCATTAACGTTTTCTAATCAGGGGGTATTTACAAAAACTCATGTAGAAGCGGGCGAGGGGTTGTTGCGTGTATGTCTTTCTAGTAACATTGCTATGTTGCCCACATGCAGAAATTCGTTTGGTTTTGCATTTATTATAGCTCGATTCATACTCAAGGATTCCTTACTTTGTTTGCTCGTTTTAGATATCAATGAATGTAGTAAACAAAACTGCCACAAGCATGCTAACTGTAATAATACCGTTGGAAGTTTTACTTGCACTTGTAAAGAAGGCTTTAAGGGAGATGGCAAGATATCGTGTAAAGGTAAATACTTATTAAATTCGAATGCAGTTTTTACGTTTGTCTTTTGCAGCATCTCTTAAAAACGTCTGAATTATTTTTACAATATTTTTTTGATAAGGTGATGAGGCTTTTATAAACGATTACTCTCAGTCAAAAACAGTAAGATTTGGTGATAAACTGGAACTGCAATGTGCCGCTGAAGGCCGACCATTACCTACTATTGAATGGACTGTTCGAGGTTTTGGAAAGACGGTTGTCGAAAACGGTATTTTCAGTACATATTTTGTGGGTCTAACCTTGTATGCAGTGTGTTATAGTGTATATGTAATATATACAAATATGAGTGGTCGAACTGTGTGGGCATTTACAACGCGAGCCGAAAATATACGACTTATTCAATTCACACATCTAATTGTTCGGATTTATCAGCAATCTTTAAGATATAAGCTGTTTAAAGGTGAGGTAATACGGGCAACATTTTTCTTCAACTTTCAACGCAACTTTGTTGCGTTGAAAGTTGAAAAACGTTGCATATATTAGCCCCCATTGTCACGCAACAAGATTTTGTTCTTGCAAGTTGAAAACATTTGTTGAAAAAAGTAGATGCCAGTTCTACTTGCTGCAACATGCTGTTTCAACTTGCAACAACGAAATTTTGTTGCGTGACAGAGTAATACGTGCAATAACGTTTTTCAACTTGAAACGCAACAATGTTGCAGCAATTTGTTGCTCATATTACATAACCTTAAGTTGAGAAAATCGATCGGAACGTTTATGTAAATGAGCCAATGAGGTCGAATTTGTATCCGATTTACAACACCTGATTAAGCATTCATTTTTACTCGGGCTAGTGGGCTTGAGGTTCAAATATTTAGGCCCAAATTGGACTGTTTCAGTCCACAGCCCACTTCAATTTTAGATAAGCAAGAAATTTTTACTTAGATACAGATAGGAATTGAATCTACAACTTTCTACTTAGAGCTTAAGCCTGGTTTCCATATAATCGCCACGATCGCTCAAAATTGAACGATCGCCTCGATCGTGATCGCCGAGATAATACAATAATATAATATAACATAATATAATATGAATTTATATAGCGCCTTTTTCATAAAAATGCCCAAAGGCGCTTTACATGGATAATAAAAGTATAATATATGACCTATGCTACCAACTAAATTTAATTATATTACAATTTTAATTAAAAATATCTTTAAAAAGGAAGGTTTTTAATGTACTCTTAAAAGTCTCTACAGAAATACTGTTTTTAATATAAAAAGGCAGCTTGTTCCAAAGGAATGGGGCTGAAACAGAAAAAGCCCGTAATCCATATGACTTTAAATTAAAGTATGGAACTTTTAATAACATTTTGGTAGACGATCGTAAGGAACGAGACGGTTCATAGGACTCTAGAAGATCTGCAATGTATGATGGGCCAAAGTTGTTAATGGCTTTAAATGTTAATAAAATAATTTTAAAAATAATCCGTTGCTCCACAGGTAGCCAGTGTAAATTGTACGTAAGTCTTTGGATAAGATATTTTGGAATACCATATAACAAGGCATTACAATAATCCAATTTACAAGTTATAAAAGCGTGTACAAGTATTTCCGTTGATTCGACAGATAAAAATTAGATATAGAAATTGTTCTATCTCGGCGATCGTTACGTTCTATATGGAAACGGTGAATTTGCAATCTCAGCGATTTTGGCGATCAGTAGCATGCGATCGTGTGGAAACAGCGACACGATTGTTGATCGCTACGATCGCCAAGTTAATTTTTGAGCGATCGCAGCAATCGTGGTGATCGTAGCGATTATATGGAAACCAGGCTTTACGATGCTCAGATAGAGAGCTGAGGTGCGCGTTCATAGTTATACGTGCTTTCTAAACGGTAGGAGCACAGGAGGCAATAGCATAATTGCAACTGTAGCCTGCGTAGCAGGCGTTACTGGATTGGGGGACTGGGGAGTGGGCTGAGAAGTAACGCCTGCAGTGGAGCTCTTTGGTTTTGTCAAACACCCCCAAATGAAATATGATCTCGAGCGGCCAATGTCTGAAGCTATTTAAATTAACTGTTTGTATTAATTGTAATATTTCAAAATCCATGGCATTTAATTCAGTAAAATTTCACGTAAATTATTATTTCAATAATTCTCTTTGTATAAAAAACAATTATAGTACAAGGGAGTTAAAAAGACGGAGAGATGGTCGCAAATCTGTGGAAGGGATAAATTAATTAATTATTTACGGAATGGGCCATTCCATTTAATATGCACACCCCCCCTATTGAGGGCCTTGGATATCCAGGGGGGAGGGGGGTCGTAGACTAGTAATTTCCAAGGGGGACACTGAGCAACATCCAAGGGGGCAAATAATATATATAAAGTTATTTCCAAGGGGGATGAAAGATGGAAGAAGGTATAGCAGAAATCAGAAGCATATTTCCAAAATTTCCAAGGGGGGATCAGAGGTATATTAGAGATATAACCAAGGAGGGATCGGGATCAGAGGTATATCCAAGGGGGATGTTAAATTAAAGACCACAAAAAAATCCACAGGGGTTATACCCTACAGAATATCCAAGGGGATCTGGAAGCAAAACCCTCAATAGGGGGGGTGCACATATTAAATGGAATGGCCCAATATGTCTGCAGTGTCCGACGGTGTCTGCTCACAAATATTTCTCAAACCGTGGACTGGAAATGTATGAAATTAGGTGTGAATGGTAGAGTAATCCTGTTTCTATCAATGACAACGAATATCATGAAAAAAACAGTGATGACAGCGAGTGTTTACCGAAATAAAACAGTTGTGAAAGGTATATAAATAGTAGTGATTATTTAACGGAAATGTCTGCGGCGTCCCACGGTGTCTGCTCACAAATATTTCTCAAACTGTGGCCTGGAAATTTATAAAATTAGGTGTGAATGGTAGAGTAACCCTGTTTCTATCAATGGCAACGAATATTCATGAAGAGAACAGTAATGATAGCGAGTGTTTACCAAAATAAAACAGTTGAGTGAAAGGTATACCATTATTAAACGGAAATGTCTGCGGCGTCCCACGGTGTTCGCTCACAAATATTTTCAGAAATTTTATGACTGACAGAGACATATGAAAGCAAAGCGTCTCACGGTGTTCGCTTTCAAAATCAAATTCAGGAACTTCCTATTATTAAGATATATTCCAAAGTCTTGCATGGAGGTTTTAAATATAAAACTTACGTGAATGGTATGGGAGTCGAGGAGGCTGACACTCAGCATTTTCATTTGATCAAATCGCAAAAGCACTGCAAGATGCTGTTTAGATATTTCCTTTGATATAAATCGTTTCAGCTTTTTGTTTGAAAATTAGAATTGAAATTATTAATTTTACTTACTAAACCTTGATTGACAGATTATGGGGGCTAAGCGAATCACATTCGGCGTAATCAATAATTAAAATCCCGTTCGTCAGCGAACGGGTTTTACAAAACCAAAGACATGCCAAGAGCTCCACTGCAGGCGTTACTTCTCAGCCCTCTCCCCAGTCCCCCAATCCAGTAACGCCTGCTACGCAGCCTATTGCAACTGTGACCTAACGCTAAAAATATACAAATAGAAATGCTGACTCAGCATTTTCCAATTAACCGATGGATTGTTAAAGTACATATGCACCGAAATTTTACTCTCATTCTTGAGATATTCAGGTTTGTTTGATATGCAAATGTCATACTTATGACATCACACTGCATGATGGTTTTTTGAAAGAGCATCAATTTTAGGATGGTCCAAATATTTGACACACAGCTACACACGTTTAGTGACCAGTCATGACTACATACGTGTAAGTGCAAATTTTTAAGTTCCTCCGATAAGTATACTCTCAAAGAAAATCATACTTTTCTAAAAAGTCATTATGCAGTGAGAGGTCGTAAGTATTACATTTGCATATGAACGAAATTCTACAAAAGATGTTAATATGTCATTTTAAGTGTTCTTTCAAATGCAATCATAAAAAACTGGGGTGAAATTTCGTTGCATAGGCACTTTAAGTACCTATAACAAACGTGGGAAGCTTTTTTGCTTGTATGACAAAGTGCACAATTCCGGTGACATTATGTCGTATCCGCCTATCTATAGACGCTTTTTGCAGTATATGTTTTTCAGTTTTTATTTTGCAAGATTTGGGGTCATTATTTTAGGTCAAAGATTGTTTTGACTTGGTGATCTCGTAATGGAAGATTCAAATAATTTGTTTATCATTCTCTTTTCCGCACTTATTTTGCTTTTCCTGTTCTTTTTAGTTACAAGGCATGCGAAACATGATGCAACGACAGCAGAGATAAAGAGTACACTGACAATACAAAGGGTCACATTAAACAATGAGGGCGTTTACACTTGTATTGCTTCCAACACTGATTCTTCGGCTGATGAAAAAATAAATATCACTATCGATGGTAAGGGTTTATAAAAATGTATTTGCTATTGTGTATATAAATGACCGTACGTAATTACATGGTCTCCTCGAAGTGCTTTGTTTCAAGAGGTACGATGAATGTCGTATTTCCTTCATGAATACTGGACGAGGGACGTTTAGTTCTGAACGTCCCTCGTCCAATAATGATGAGGGACAATTAGTCTAAACGTTCTTCATTACTATTAATGAAAAATCGTCTCTCATAATACTCATCGGAGCGATGCATGATAGAAGATTGGCACACTGCTAAAGAAAGGGTGATGTGAACACTGTTAACAGAAGAGAGCCTCTCCTACTGACTGTGGTCTGAGCAACCCTGTCAAGATTATTGCTGAATTCATACTCTATATTTAATCTTGTTTTTGCCTCCAATTTGTCTTTGCGCATGTGTCCATTTTTTGTTTATTTCCTCGGTGACCATGTAATTACAAAGCAAATGCATTTCGGGTTATTGGTGATTAAATGCCCCTCAAACCTCGGGAGGGTTTGTAGAAGTCCCTCGTGACTTCCACAAACCGTCCCTCGGATTTTGGGGACATAACTCTTAATTAGTCACGAATTTACTTTTAATTCATTCACCTTCAATGTCATGCATAAACTGAGCTAAATGTTCTTCTATCACCAGGGGTTTGCCAGAAAGGACAAACTTTGGACATAAACAGAAATTTGCATTTTTCCCAATAGATCGTTTGCATATGACGTCACGTCCGCCATCTTGGTTGATTTTTCTGTTGGCAAATTTTGGCAAGCGCTGTTGACTAACCGCTGCCCACCATGTTTGTTTGGCACGGGTTATTGAAATTAACTGGAAATCAACCAAAATGGCGTCCCGCCGATGTCACATGATTGCAAACGATCTATTGTACTAATGCGTTTTGTAATATGTCAGAGTTACTTGTGTTTTTGCTTTCTTGAGACTTCATCTTTGATATTGGCCCGTCGATAGGTGTAAGACTGCAACCTGTATCTCATTTTATTTATTTATTTACTTATTTTTTTGCTTTGCCACAACATTATATCACATGAATACAACAAATAACATAGTGGCTGGGAGAAAAACAGGACTATCGCCCCAATTGACATTTTCCCCCAAACAAGTTGAGAAGCGGTAATATACAGTGCTGGATTACAATTAGAAAGTTATAAATTTAAGAAAATAATTAAATAAAAAAAAATTAAAAATTAAAAAGAAAACTTAAAAATCATCTCATATATTTGTTCCCCATGTTTAGCTCTGAGATTTGACTCCGAGTTGTCGTTTCCGTCTTTTTTTTTTGTGTTAATAATATAATTCATTTCATTTTTATTTTCTATTTTTATTTCTATTTTATTTTCTAATTTTTAATTTTATTTATTAGGTTTATCAGCTAAATAATTAATATATCTTACTTGAAAAGTTTTTTATTACCTGATTTGAAAGTGTGTCAAATATGTCAAAAATAGATTAAACGCTAAAATTGATCAAAACAAACTTACTGCATGTCCATGAATGGCCTATGATGGAGTAGTGGATAGCGTATAATGGTGTTTCTATATACAGTTTTAATTAGAATGACGTATTGGATGGCGTAATCTTTCCATATTTTCCGGACAGTTATAGAACACGGCTTTTAACCAATCACCGCACGCGGTTTTTAAATGTTATTTTATAAACTTACATAGAAAGCTTTTGAATGTTACTCTTTATAAAAGCTGAGTATGATTTTTTTCATAGGAAAACCAAAGCCTCCTCTAATTTCAGTGGCTGTCAATTCGACGTTTATGATTGTTTCTTGGACTAAGCCGAACATTGGAGCGAGTGAGATTACAGCATATATTGTGAGCTACAAGAGTAGTGGAAGAAAGATGGATACACGAGTAAATATCACAGCGCGTAGTATCCAGCAGCAATTGGATGGTTTAATACCTAACACAAAATATATAGTATCGGTTTCAGCAGTTAATGATCAAGGTGCAAGTGAACCAGCAGTTATTAAAGCCGTTACTCTTGCCCCAAGTAAGTTTGTCACCAAATTTTAATATGTATATAATATCTAATCTTATTTTGGTTGTACTAGTATACCATAGACCTTATTCAAAAATTTGGCCGCCGAATTAGAATTGTTACGTGGATATAAATTAGCCCTTATAACCTCGTTTTAAAGTGGTTTTTTTTTAATTTTCCCCATGGAAACGAGTTCATAAGGGCTAATTTATATGCATATAAAAGAATTCTAATTCGGCGTCTATGCTCGCCAATGAATATATAGAACGCGTTCCAAACTATTTCAAGAAATTTCAAAGCAATTTTTTTCCGCATAATACATAAAAGCAATTAAAAAATGAATTAGCATATATCGTTCCATATAACGTAGAAATAGTTAAAAGCGATAAAATGTCACAATACCCATAACTCGGTGGCTAATAGTGGTGATAAAAATTTTTATACTTCTATATGTTAACACTGATGATTGCAGAATCTCGCAATATAAACAACTCGATCACATAGAGGTAGTAAAATGTTTGGTACCCTATGTTAATATGTTTGCAAAATCTCACAATATAAACAATTAATTGAAATAAAGTAAACGTCAAATTTTTGACAAATTTATGTTAACATGTTAGCATGTTTGCAAAATCTTGCAATAAACTCGATGACATGGAGGTAGTAATATTTTTGATACCCTGTGTTAACGTGTTTGCAAAATCTTACAATATTTAACAATTATTCGCCTCAGGCTCAGTGAATATCGGTGAATAATAACCGAGACGAAGTCGATGTTATTATTCACCGATATTCACTGAGCCTGAGGCGAATAATTGTTTTAGTATAAATACACATTTTCGTACTTTTAGGAACAACATTTTCTTTAAAATAGTTAATTTCCTCGTCTGTCGTATTGGCAAATTGGCTGGCGGCCATTTTGAATAAACGCTGTAGGTGATTATCGAGAATTAGTCCGAAGTAGCTCGACCAATCAGCGCGCAAGATTTTCTATGATCACCTGCGTATTTATACTAAAAACAATTAAATGACATAGAGTAGTAATGAAATGCGAAAATGTTAAATATTTGTTATTTTTACAATCAATCAGTAACCAAACTGGGGTAGGGTTATGCTTACATGTACTTGTATTTTTGCAGCAATTCATTAACTTTGTTAATGACTTGCACTTGCTGCTCTTAAGTTCACGAGAAAAATCAACGAAACCAGTGTATCGTTTCTTGATATTTTAGTTTCGATTAATGGTGGTTTGTTGAAAACATCGATCTCATTGCAAGCAGCAGTCCACTGCATGCATTATATGGACCTTACATGAAGTGGTCATGTGATTTTCAAGTTCTCCCTTGTATTGAAAGCTAGCAGGCGCACATTTGCTCCTATCCCAATCATGATCTAGTGTCATGGACTTATTCACGTATTCACGTTTGTATTAGGTAGGTCTCTACAGGCGTAGTGTGGAGAAATGTATAAGCACATATTCGTGACAAATGTATTCTTATACATCCGAGCATTATTTGTTTACTAATATCACAACAATCGTATTCAGACATTGACACGAACGTAATTATTAAGATAAATTTGTCTCCACCCTTTTTAATTGAGCCGGTTACCCTGAATAGACCACATTGCAGTTCGAGTTCAGGATGGCGTAGCTATTGGTAAAGAGGTGCATAAAGGTGGTCTTAGATATTAGCTTATTTGTAATTTTGTATATCCAGAAAATATGAAAAAAATGAAATCTTCTGGTCTATTGAAGACAGTTGTGCTGTTTGGGTTTTTACAGCACAGTTAAACATGTGCAAAACATGCTTCAGAAATTTCAAAGACAAATAAAACACGGGAGAGGAGTAGAGTTCTTGTTGCAATATATGTCAAATAGCATTTAGAGACTCTTCCCCGTTTTATTTGACTCTGAATTTTCTGGAGCATGTTTGGGATAACCTCCTCCGCAGGCAACTCTGTGTGGCTTTTCAGAACTCTGATTTTGCTCTACGGGCAATGGAAGGGATTGGGAGCCGGAAAGTGGGGACTGTAAGGTTCCCTTTCCTGCTCGGCCAAATTGAATATCTCGACCAAAATATTGCCCGTATAGTTGAAATAAAGTCAAGATCTCGACTAAAACATCATTGCCCGTACAGTAGAAGTCACAGTTCTGCGGAGCCACACAGAGTTTCCTGCGAAGGAGGCTATGTTTGGAAAATGTTTCTCTGTGTCGTAAACATCAAACAAAAACAAATGAAAAGATTTTATTTTTACCTCCGCCAGGAGGTTATGTTTTCACCCCTGTTTGTCTGTTTGTCGCCAGAATATCTCACAAAATACTGCACCGCATTTCATGAAAGTTTGTGGAAAGATTGATCATAGATCAAGGACCAACCTATTCAATTTTGGTTAAATATGCGGTTGAAATTTGGATGAGAAATTAATAAAAATCTGACCACAAGATTCTCCGTGTTGAAGAAATGCTTGTTTGCATCATTTTGCTACGAGTGCAGTCACGCATTTTAGTCATTCATACATGTGTAGGTCTCGTAAGCTAGCCTGGTTAGCGGGATGGCTCATTTTCTTTTTAAACATCTCTAATAACTTGGTGGCGGAGGTATATGCAGTCTGTGAGTGCTTTCTTGATTTGCAAATGAGCTGATGTCATGAAAGACCACCTTAAGGTGGCTCCATACAGTTTCTAGAAAAATGGAAAATACAAGTTTGAGAGTCCAAACGGCACGTACATAAACAATTCTGAAAAACAATAAAACTAAATGTTATGCATAGTTAAACATTCTGACAATCAAAAACTGTTACCAAATAAATAGCAATAGTTGTTGCTATGGCAACAATGACGTTTTAAAATGGCTGCCAATTACCTATCACAATTACCAATCAATAGGCCGATTTAAAAAAAATTCTGTAGAAGGAATAATTTTTTTTCAGAAAAAATGTTTGTTAATTTTTAAAAAATTTGGTTCCACAATTTGATTACTCATAATTAGTTTGAAAGGTAATTGGCAGCCATTTTGAAACGTCATTGTTGCCATAGCAACAACTGTTGCTATTTATTTGGTAACATTTTTTGATTGTCAGAATGTTTAACTATGCATAACATTTAGTTTTATTGTTTTTCCGAATTGTTTATGCACGTGTTTTGGACTCTCAAACTTGTATTTTCCATTTTTCTAGAAACTGTATGGAGCCACTTTAATTAAGTCGTTAAGAAACTAAAACCACTATCAAATATACACAATAAGTTAGTCAGAGGGAAGAAAAATTAGGAGTTTTATCAGATTATCATATTAAAAGTTTATCGGGGCAGTTGGAAAAGCCGTAAAACTATCGTCAATGCGAATATACTATTCAATATCACTGGAGAACAGAAAGAAAGTATAAGCAAATTGTTAACTACACAATAGGTTTTGTTAAGGCATGTGTTCTACTACTTTTTGACTATTTTCGTGAGCAGTCTGGAACGTGAAATCAAGCAATTTGATTGGTTCTTGAACGTTCCGGAATCTGCCGTTCTGGACCGCTGGCAGTTGATGACAGTGAGAATTTTATAAACAAAATGAAAGTCGTATCAGTATGCGCAACAAGGTGGATAATAATTTCAGAACCACTCATTGTGCCTGAAAACAGACTTTCCCCTACGGCCATTTTGGGTTTGTATTTTTGTTTGTCATTGACTCATTATTTATTTATTTTATTTTATTTTATTTTATTTTATTAACTTCGCCATATGTAACATACATAGAAATAAACATATAAATAACAGCAGATTTAACAATGGCAGGGGAACCACAACAGCGTTAGCCAATTACTGTGGGCCCTAAACATACAAAAGATATAGAGAGATAACTATGAACAATAAAATCACAGTGCATTATAAGTATTACATAATCACACACAACAAGAAATTGGGTCAGTGAGACTCCGAACAGAGTTGCACTTGAGACAAATTGTTTTAAACGTGCGAGGGTCTTCACAATTATAAGAAGTTACCAACGATAAAAAATAATACTTCAGCATAACTGATTTAAATAAAGAAAGAGTATCTGTGTTAAGGTCAAGTTTGTCTGCAAGAGAGTTCCAAATTCGGCAGGTTCTGATGACGTAGGATTTTTGATGGGTAGTTGTTTTACAAGAATCAATCATTGGAGCCTTCATGGCTATATTCAGAGGAATTACGTATTAGACGAGAAGTCGTAATATACAAGTAGTGGATAAGTAAATAGTTATTAAGATTGATTTTATTTTTTAGGACCTTCTCAGATAACTAAACCTGAAAAAGGCTCGTCGTCGTACACATCTGTCAGTATAAGGATACCAATGGTCTCTGGTCATGGCATGTACGTATATATATATGTAGTATTTTGGGATATCTTTTTTCTTGAACATAATTTTTTTAAAGGTGTTTTTATTTGACCTCAAAAATTGTTGGCTCAAGATACTGAAAAAAAAAAATTTCTCATCTGCATGTAACCAATTTATTTTGCATACAGAACTATAGTTACCAAATATTTAATAGACAATGGAGTAATGGACATGCAATTGACTACAGTAAATACGGCTATTGAGAACCAACATTGTATTTAACCATGCATCCAGTAATAGGTTCTTATTTATTTGTGAAAATTTTTCATGATTTCTTACACTGCTAAAGTCAACCGAACAATCGAGCGGGATTTGAACTCGCACCTCCGGGATTCCGTGGTCCCTGTGCGTCTCGATAGCTCAACAGGTAGAGCGGCGGACTGGAATTCCGAAGGTGCGAGTTCAAATCCGCCGAAATTTTTCGGTAGACTTTAGCAGTGTAAGAAATCATGAAAAATGTTCTCATGTTTCTCTCGGAGGATTTTTCTGTAATTATTTATTTGTAATTATAGAATTCCGTTTATATACCTGTAACACTCATATTGAACTATTATCTCTGAAGATGTTGTGATGTAAACAATTAACGAAACGTTAGATTAAATATTATGTTTCTATGTCTTGTGTTTGATGACTTTTATCCGTGTTTTGTGCTGGGCACTTTTATTTATAATAAGATCCAGTAAAGCTTCTTATTTATTTGTTGGCAAATGACAAATCATTGCCTAAGAGCAGGCTAAACAAATCAAGATGTTGGGTTCTCATTAAAAGCTTCTTAATTATTGTACTAAGAAAAAGTAGCGAAACTATGTACAACTGCGATTATATTCTAAAGATTTGCAGTAACATGGTTTTGATGAGTGATGGGCTCATATATCATTTGATTCTTGTTCGTTTTTTTATAGTTTTATACAAGTAATTGTTGGCATACTACAGTCATCTAGAAAAAAACGAGAGACTCCAGAGGTTCCTGAAAAACTTAATAAGTTTGAAACAGCTCGTAAACTCGGCGATAAATATTACATTGCAGCTGAGCTGACGAATGAAGTGAGAGACTTTGATGTTGGAGATGGTAAAACATATCGTGGCTATCAAAATGCAAAACTCGAGTCTGGCCAAACTTATGAAATTCACCTCAGAGGAGTTTCTTATAACAGTGAAGTGGTGCGTATATTTAAAATAGAGTGCTGCGTTGGCAATGTTTTAGATAGGGCAAATTGTAAAATAGGTTAAACTGCCGAATAGTTTTGATAACGAAATACCGTATACTGACGTTTCGAGCCTTTCATCGAGTGGGCTCCGCTCGAGACGTTAGTATTTCGTTATAAAAACTATTCTCGGCAGTTTACCATAATTTGCTTATAAAAAACTAGTCATATATGGGTCTACAGCATGAGGATTGAGGAACGTTCCGAACAGATACATTAACTATACCCGCTATTAAGAAGCTACATTTTATAGGCTTTCCACGGTCTTTGCAAATTCCTCAAAGTCCTTGAATTTAAAAAAGTTCCGAAAGTTCTTTAAAATGTGTAGAGTTCCTTGAAAGTCCTGAAATTTTTCTCTAGTTGTGCTACCGATATTATTTACCATGCTAAAATAACTAAGTTTAAACAAAGTGTGTTACGTGCTGGCGATATTTTAACTATTCACCAAAATGTTATGTGAAAGTGAAGGCTAATTTTCAGCATAACAAAAGAAACTTCATACCTTCAATTTGGATGTCCTGCAGGAAAAGTCCTTGAGTTTCATATATTTTGAATGATGCATGAGATGCAGCATGCTAAAATTGTTAAGAAACGTGTTGTTACCTACTACATTCATATTAGCATCTTCCCCAGACCAAAACTTAATTGGGTTTTCAAAGCTCATTGTGAAAAGTACAGCTGGCATATTGTTTTTTCATTGTGGAATGTATTCTTGATATTCGCAGTATCAAGGTTTTGATACCAATTAATCCAAGATATTACTTAATGAGTTAATGTAAATATAAACTGCTGTTTTATTTAATTACATTTATTTTCAAAATATTTTCACCAAACGAAGTAATATCGGGGTGGCTAATAACAGCCTTGGAAATGTAAAACTATATGTAAACATGACCAGCCAATCCTTATCTGATATACAGACGCGAGTCCAAGGCAAGTGTTTGTATATCAGATAAATATCGGATGCGAACGGGTGCATAGAAATGTTCATTTTTATCCATTATTTTAAAATACAAACTGTTTAGCTGGAAAAAAACCAGGACGATTCTCTTACCGATTTACTGATATTGATTAAATATTAATTTCCTTTGAATTTTCATGATTATTAATGAGTTTTTAAGTACTATGTATAAACCATATGAGCGGCCCATATGAGTTCGGACGCGAATATTATCCAATATCTAATTGTTCAGATTTATCAACAATCGTTAAGATATCAGCCGTTTAAACTAAGAAAATCGGTTGGAAGGTTTATGTAAATTAGGACGAATTTGTTTACAACACCTGATTAAACGATCATTCTTTTTGAATTATTTTTATGAATTGTCAATAAATTGGATAAATAATTATATAACGTTCTGCTGCATTGTTAGACCTGGTGCACCTACGTCGCCGACTTTTATAGGCTGTGGATTTTCTATTCCAATGCCTATGCCAAGTTGACTGTTGATTATTTGTAAAAAATGTGCCTTTTTCTGACGTTTTTACATAATATTTTTACTCAAGTTGTGCTGGAGTGAGTCACTTGTATTTTTACTTGAGTATATATACGAAATTAAACTAATCATGTATCACCTGAACTTATTAAAGCCTGCTTGCAACCTGAACCTATCTCATCCAGTTACCTACTCACCTTCCTAGAAACTGACGTCAACTAGTTATCTTATCCAAGCAAGAATTTTTCTTGGAACTGATTAAATACTTTATTAATAGTACTAGATATAGCAAGTAGTAGCACCTAATATCAGTATATAGCAAGTCGTGAAACGTTTACCAGGAATTATGGTTTGCCTAATTTTATGTCAACGCTGTTTTAGGTGGCAAATAGTGGTCCTCTCTCTAAAGCTCGGAAGGTTGCAACGAAAGGTAATTTTTTTCTTGTGGTTACTTAGCTAAAAAATGTGTAACCAGACTATCACCATCAAGACGTTTTAGTGTTATTACATCCACCAGGAGGTCATCTTTTCAACCCTGTTTGTTTGCTTGTTTGTCTGTCTGTCGCCAGAATATCTCACAAAATCCTTCACCGCATTCAATTTTAATTGAATTTGGTTGAATTAATAAAAATCTGACCACAAGATTCACCTAATTGTAGAAGAAATGCTTGATTGCGCTCATTATCCTTATTTTGTGCAAACATGATACCCTATGTTAACATGTTTTTAAAATCTCACAATATGCAACTCGATGACATAGAGGCCTCTATGTCATGTTTCTAAACATGTTTGCAAAATCCTACAATATAAACAATTAAATGACATAGAGTAGTCAAATTTTTTACGTTAGCATGTTTGCAAAATCTCGCAATATAAACAACTCAATGACATAGAGGTGGTAAAATCTTTGATACTCTTATGTTAACATGTTTTGCAAAATCTTACAATATAAGCAATTGTACTACAATATTTGATTTAAGAAATACCTAATGGGTTTCCATGTTTGGATAGCCTGATCCAAACACGTGGGATGTTGCGAGACCTTCGCAAAGCGTAAAAAAAACACGAGTGGCTGCTCTATAATATTTTTACCGTTATTACTTTTACCGGTCTTTATTTCTTGTTGGTTTTCAAGTTTTACTATTGCTTTTTCCTCCTTTAGAGTTTCGATTTGACAGGTTTCCTGCTGCTCGAAACGTTGTTTTGCTTTATACGTAGACGTTGATTTTTTTCTGTTCTTTCAAAAGTGATATACGTTTCCCAAAAACTCCTTTCTCAAAAACACCTTTCTCAAGTCTTTGACAAGAATAAATTATGTTGTTAGTTCAAATCTTCTTGTCAAGAAACATATTGTCCCCAGTGCCCCACAATCTTAACCGCGCATGGTCCGTCCACACATATATACAATGTATTATTATAAATTTTGGCCGCCGAATTAGAATTGTTTTTTATGTGCATATAAATTCGTCCTTATAACCTCGTTTTAAAGTTGTTTTTTTTTAAATTTTCCACGTGGAAACGAGTTCATACGGGCTAATTTATATGCATATACTGAAGAATTCTAATTTGGCGACCATTTTTTGAATAAGATCTATGCTGATGATGACTACAATTTAGTCGAAACGTTGAATCATTAACAAAATGTTTGCCATCTTCGGAGTTACCGTTGTTTCGTAAATTGATCGCAATATCTAAATCAGTGTGCAGCGGTCAAATTTATAGGGTTTTTAAAAATTTCTGACTACTGTTATTTTTTAGACAGATTTTTTAGACAGTTTAGACACGCATTCGTATATTTTGTTGTTTTACCACAATTTTAATTTGACGTGTGTTGAATTAAATGGTCAAGACGTAAAATTGCGCCTTTGTTTTTTTTTTGTCTATTTTATTATTTAACAATCAAATTATCATGCAGTTAAGCTGGTAAGTATATCGCTCCATTCAAGGTGCCCACACTATATCCTTCGACTTGTTGTCTGACAGAGATCCTATAAGCCAGTTCACACGTTTTTGCCGCGTTACTGTTTTAAGAGCCACGCTTTTTAAAACAATTTAAAAAGCTTTAATCTAGGACAAAACCTGATGATCGAGAGAAAAAGAAGGTGCTCTCCTACTTCCTTTGACAATGTTGAATATTTCTGAGCTCACACTATACCGTGGGCTCAAAACAACGAGAAGGCGGAGAGGGGTGTGCAAATTTAAACGCAATAGAAAATTTTGTTAATAGACAACAAATGTCTTATCAGTTTGTCCAAGAATGCAGGATAAAAATCAGAGCGCAATTCCCGTAAATAAAATATGTATTAGTTTGATAGGGCTTTGTACTAAAATTGCCATTCCTTTTTTCAGCACCCACGACGACGACGACTCTGAACAATCAGATCACAAATAAATTATCTTATCTACTGCTTTACGAAAAACGGTTAAACAATAATTAACTATCACCATCTATGACGAATAGTAGTTGTGTTTTTGCACTATCTAAATTTCATTAATTTCTTTTCATTTTATTTCATTTCATTTTATTTTATTGCACTGCTTTTTTTACTTGTAATTTACCCAGTTTTTCTTCCGGCATTACCACCATACAGAACTCCCTACTAAGCTCTTGCCAACGGCCCCGTAGCTCAGTCGTCAGAGTCTCGGGGTGGTACTCTAGCAACTTTTGGGTAGGGGCGTGCCGCCGTGACCTTAATTAAAATCCTGACTCTATCTCAGAACTAAAATGGCGATTCTCCATATCCTATCCCAGACCTAAGCTCAAAAATCAATACTCTATCCCAATTCAGATCTGATATTAGAATAAGTATGCTTATAACTAGATCCACTAGGGCTGAAAGAACCGTGCAATGTTTATACAATTAAACACATTGACATGATGATTGATATTAAATTGTTTTCAAAATGAATTAAATGTTCGAGTCCTTGCAGTTATTTACTAGCCTCCGCTGAACGACACATGGATTTGAATAGGTCGTAGTATGTCCTGACGTCGTGGATTGGCGCGATCGAGCGTGATCCACATCCATATGTCTATCTCAGACCAAAATAGGGACACTATTCCAGACCAAAATAGACAATTTGTATACCCTATTCCTGAACCCGGAGGTCGAAAACCATACCCTATAGGGCGCGGCACCTACCCGTATACCTTATATACGAGAGTATCTTCCTGGGGGTCTCAGTACGGCACCAGCATTGCAGGATAGCTGGTTCGATTTCCAGCCAGAAGGTCTTGATATTAAATTTTCGCAATATCAGGACCTTCTGGCTGGAAATCGAACCAGCTACCAATCCCAGTTTGAGAAACCCAACTTCAAAACTAAGGCAAAGTTATAAGACTGATATCACCAATGGTACATCTGCTGACCAAAAGAACGGAAGCCCAGATCTGAGCAATTGGTGCATCATTCACCAGAAACCTCACGCACTAAACAAGTGCTGCGCCTTTCTAGCCAAACCTTTTGATGAGAGAGAAACCCTGTTGAGACAGCATGATATATCTTTCCGTTGTGTTGCCTCCACTCACATGGATAAATATTGCAAGTGTACTGTTAAATGCACAGAATGTCAGAGCGAAAAACATTTGGCTGCACTTCACGCAGGACACCACCTGAATCAAAGAAGATAGAAAAGGAAGAACAAGGTCAAAACGAGGAGCGAAACCGCCAACCAACGCCAACACGGGGGCAAAGAAGAGGTTCAACAACAAGGCGAAGAGCCAATGTGTATGTCGATAATCAACCTAATACCAAGATACAAGCCTATGTGGTCATTCATGACCAAAGCAATTGTTCTCTTGCCAAATCTCAGCTTTTCGAACAGTTAAACCTAGTTGGAGAGACGTCTACTTACACATCAAAAACTTGTGCTGGCGCAACACCGATGAAAGGAAGGCATGCGCACGCCAAAGGCCTCGTCATTGGATGCTCCGTAATGCTCAGTGGGCACAACGACTTGACCTTGGATGAGTCATCTTTAGACAGTGCACACAAACCCAACGATATCTCGTCCTTCAAGACTCACGTACTCCATAGTGGAAGGCTTTCTATCGTCGAGCCTTGTTCAAATGTATTCCACATCAAACAAGATTCCAGCTCAGATTCTCGCACCTACAATGGAAACAACAGTAGAAGAGAGACATTCGTACAAGGAAAGTTCCAAGATGGACTAGCTGACAACGTATTTGTGCGCACGAAAGGCGATAACAGACCAAGACTGTCCGTGGAAGATAGAAGATTCATCGATATTATGGAATGAAACATGGTAAAAAATACCACGAAGTACGCAACTACCAATCAATCGTGAAGAAGCATACAAACGTCTCAAATCTACGCGCAGAACACTTGATCGAAAGCCATTGATGAAACAACATTACTTCGTCTTCATGCAAACAATTCTTGACAACGGACATGCCGAACTTGTGCCACCCAAAGATCTTGTATTGGCTAAGCCATGTTGGTATACCATCCACACTTTGGTGTCTACCACACTCAGAAGCCTGAAAAGATCCGGGTAGTCTTCGACCGACCGAGTACGGGACTAGGCTGGAGTAGTTTATTTAAAGATCGTTCTAAAGCACGCGCGTATTTGATGAGACTGGTACCTAGGTCTGACGTCACCGCTCAAGGTGCTCGGGCACAGACGCCCATGCTAGCAAATATTAAAACAGCGGAGAGAGAGAGCCTGGGAATAGGCTGAAACTACTCCTCCCTTGTCCCGACTTTACAAACAGTCTACTGGATGTTCTACTACGCTTCCGCCATAATTCCACAGCGTTCATGGCCGACACCGAGCAGATGTTCTATTCATTCATCGTCAAGGAAGATCACAGGGATTTTCTGCGCTTTCTGTGGTACAGGGACAACAATCCTGACGGAGAGGTAATGGAGTACAGAATGAAGGTCCATCTCTTTGGGAATACTTCATCCCCGGCAGCAGTTGCAACATTTGGAAGATAGCACTTAGTCGGAGAAGCCGAATTTGGATCCAAAGCCAAGGAATTCGTAGACAAAGACTTCTACGTAGACGATGAACTAAAATCCACGTCTGAAAGCGAACACGCCATTGATTTACTACGACGTACTCAGCTACGCTAGCCACCGATAACCTACGTCTTCATAAAATCGCATCCAACGACCCCAAAGTAACCCAAGCATTCAAGCATTTCCAAGTGAAGACCGAGCTTCTGGTTTTCGCGACCTCGACATGAACCAAGACACCACTCCGATTCAACGATCATTGGGCGTATGTTGAAACGGACACGTTTACCTTCAGAGTGACCGTTGGAGACGAGCCATTTACAAGACGTGGTGTTTTGTCGGTGATTAATAGCCTGTACTACCCGTTAGGAATTGCCGCACCAGTAGTAATCCAGGGAAAGATTCTTCTTAGATCCATGCCAACTCATCAAAAAGATCGGCAGTTTGAAGAATGGGACAAGCCCCTGCCTCAAGAGTATAAACCAGGCTAATAGCGTGATGCGAATCACTTTCGGACCTACAACATCTCAGGATTCCTCGTGCTTACGCGACGGCATCGCTTGAACAAACAAGACGCACCGAGCTCCGTGACACCTTTTGTGATGCTTCAGTGCAAGGCATCGCGGCAGTTTCCTAACTGAAAACAGTCCAGCCCAATGGTCAAGTCGAAGTGTCGTTTGTTCTTGGAAAAGCCAAGCTGGTCCCATCCCACGCTACCATTATCCCTCGCCTGGAGTTGTGCGCTGCCGTGCTCGGAGTGGAGATCAATGAATTAATCCTGCAAGTGAAAGTAGTTCACTACGTCACTAACGAAACTAGACGATTCTACGTTTACGTGACCAACCGAGTGGAACGAATCAGAAAGTCTTCTTCTGCAGAGCAATGGCGCTACGTACCGACGCATCTCAACCCCGCTGATCTATGGCCACCCGCTCAGTGAAAGCTAGCGATCTCGGAAGTTCTAGGTGGCTCACCGATCCAAAGTTCCTCTACGACCAAAACCCACCCACGAATATGCAAGTAGACTCGGCAACCGTAGAAACGTCTACAGATGATCTCGGAGTCCGCTTGGAGATTAAGACAATAAGTACAACGGTACATACAAAGCGGTTCCTCGGGGCAAGTCGTCTTTCGATATTTTCGCAGTGGAAAAATCTGGTAAAAGCAGTATCTCGGCTGATCATGTTTGCACAATTCAACGATTCTGACCTTCAGACTCCAGGAAATCCGACTGCAAAAACAGCTGTTTCCAGTGTTGTCAATACGCGAAAGCAAGTAGAGACTGTGATAATTACAAATCTACAACGCGAGGCATTCGGTGAGGACATTGAACGCATCAAGAATAGGCGAGTTTCAGGGTGTTGCGCCGGCCGGCAACATTTTTCAAAAAAACTGTCCAACTCCACTCAAAGTAAACACATTGTTTAAAATAAACAAAGTATAGATACAGTTTCTGGATGTTTAACACTGTTATTCTGCTGTTGTTGGCTCGCTAGCAAGTCTGTTTGCCATCAGGGCCGGATTAAGCATGTGGGGGCCCCTGGGGCACTCATCTGGTGGAGCCCCCGAAATGAGCATTTGTTACCTGTACAATTCAAAACGGCCAACGGGACCAAAATTTTTGGATTGCAAAACAACGCCAGGGGTATTCAGCCAAACAGATCTACACGCCTAACAATGGCGACATACCCATGCTTCAGCCAAGAAGAGAATGGGAGAATGAATTGCCAAATTTAATAGGGTGCATGACCTGGTCCTACTTCGTCGTAAAGAAGTGACAAGAAACGAGTGTTCTCTTGCTCGGATTACCAAAGTCTACCAAAGCGAAGACAAAAGTGTTCGAATGGTGGAGTTGGTGACTGCGAAGACGGGACGAAGCATATAGTAGCATACATACGTACATCCGACCAGATACAGAAGTTTGCTTAATTAAGACAGTAGACGAACTAAGCTAACTGTTGAACATATTATTTAGTATCTTAGTACGTTATAAGAGTGGTATTTTCATACCAGGCGAGGACTGTTCTGGCCTCGCGGTCTGCCCTTGCTTAGCCGTTAGGTCTAAAATTAGCCTTTGTTTTGTTCCCGCCGAGCTCTTAGAAACAGAAAAAAGCTACATTTGTGATTTAAATGATATTTGAGAAATTAAATCGATATCTCATTTTTTGCAGGAAAAACAATTTCTGACAAAGGCAATTGCAGCACAGAATGGTACCTATTTGTTATCGCAACAATTTGTGGAATAATTATTGGAATAGTGTTCTCATACGCCACGATGTGGTGGCGTCACCACTTAAGCAAAAGAAGAGATTATTCTACGCCAAGTCCTGTTGGTGAACCTTCTGGTGACGGATTAGAACATGGCGCTACCTACGAAGAACTGGACTTGCAACGAATGAATGAAGAAGATAATAATTATCAATCTCTGCTTATGACTTCAAGGAATGTCGCAAGTAACGATGCGCAAGTCAAAAGTGAAAATGAGGCAGATTATGAAGAAGTAATGCATTCAAAAAGCCCTCGTCGGTGCTAGCCATTATTAGAGACTGAGTTACTACGTAAATAAGTAACGCTAAACCAGCGACCTGTTAAATCTTTGTTAAGATCAGCGTCATGTGTAAAATTACTACTTAATTAATAGAAAATTGTGTGCAGGGAAAACAAACAATATTGAAAACGTTATAGAAGTAATTCGTTAGCTTAGTGCACTTTCCCCCAAAGTTAGTCTCATTTTTGATGTGTGTAATGTTGGCCATAATTTTAATCATGTTTAACTTTGCGTCATAGAGACGCTGTTCCTTTAAACATACAAGCACGGCTTTTAAATAGAAAAAAATTGTAGGGTAAAATTTTAAACTAAATAGAAGTCATGTTTTATTATGTGGGATCGAGTCACGACTCTATTATCTCAAATTTCGTTGAGAAAATGAGTCTGTGATTATATCATAAGGTGCGGCCAAATTTGTTTTTTTTTAAAGCGACTAATTGCTCCTATCTCCCCCAATAAATGTTTTCATCCATGCCACTGCTGATCATCTGTATATATTTTACTCTAATTTTTTTATAATAGGTGTAAAATATCGCGCACTTGATTTTCTATTGTACAAATTGAATAGTTTTCTACTTCGTTCCACATGGAAACTCACAAAACACTGAAAATAAAATGTCGAGCGCGCGACATTTTACGACTTGTAGAAATTCAGCTTTAGCCAATGAGAGGGCTTGTTTACTGGGATTTTCCCTATAAAATTAATTATTCGAGTTAGTGAAAAGGTACCACTATATACGATTGCAGGTTGTCTTTATTATAACTCCCAAACGCTGCATGGCTGATTATTGGCTCATTGTCTTTCGTTTGAGAAACCATTAATACCGAAAATATGAGAAAGCAATGAATCTCGAGGAGCGAACTTAATCGATCAAACACGTAGAACGAGTTTTTGAAATGCTTCTCAAACGAAAGACAATGAGTCAATTAGCCAGCGTTGTGGGAGTTAATAATAGACAAACCTGTAATCGTATAGTAGTTTTTGTTGCGAGATTGCGAAGTTGGTTGTTTCATCATTTCGAAGTTCCCTGTTGGACGTATATAGAGTAAATATGGAAGAATTGTCGACATCGATATAAACACTGATTCAAAGATAAACTTGATGAGACCTATAAATATATAATTTAATAGTTGATACTCTCACGACAAATCAATTTACTAGTAGACTTCAGCTGACCTCGAATCAAATCCATCTAATTCATTTCGCTTGGAGAACTTTCGCTTGGAGCGAAAGCACTACTGAAGTATCAGCTTGATTTAATTACTCGTATTATTTAGATTTACAATTATTTTACCCACCGAGTAGTTGGCTTGTTTCCCGCCCTTGTCGGCTGAAATAATTTATCATTCATCGGATTCATAATTAATACTAACGACGCGCTACAATAACTACTCAAATTTCAAACTTTGCAATCTCGCACTCGAAAGTCGAAAGTCGCAACCTGAATGGCTATTATACGTAATGAAGTTGCCAAGTTCATTGCGCCCACTTCGGAACTAACGAACAAACTTCGGAACGCCTTCGTCAAACGTTTTGTAAAATATATGTGTGTGTGTTTGCGTGCGTGCGTGCGTGCGTGCGTGGGGTGGGGGCTAGGCTAAAGTTAATTAAATCAAAACATTTGTGGATACTCCCATGTATATTACTATTCTATGCTGAGCGCATTGGCCCGGGACGTCTTCAGAGCTTACAAAACATTGTACAAACAACTTGTTCCGTTATAGTTATTTACCATGTAGATGACAATGTTAAACATTCAATGTTTTGTAAGCTCTGAAGTCGTCCCTGGCCAACGGGACGAAAGCTCAGCATAAAATATAAATTTACATGGAAGACAGAAGTATCCACATAATTACAACTCCATGCAAAGCTTCAAGAAACATATATAGGCTAAAGTTAGTTTGTCGTGTATTATCCTGCTGTGTATTAAAGGCAAATTTCCAATTTGCCAGCAGAAAAGCGACGTTACCAAACATTGGCATTGCGTTTCCTGCTTAGACAACGCCAATGTAATTTAATATTTTAACTTTTTGCAAAGGTTGCCAAAAATGGTCATAATTGAAAAACCGACGACGGTCGAGCGAGTGAAAAGGTTTTCAAGTTTAACTTACTGACTGTTAAGAACACAGATGAATTCATACTACGATGCATACTTGAATTCTACCCAAGTACATTACAACTTAACTTTTTTGTTACATATGGGCGTTTGGGAAACTGAGGGGACTGGGGAGAGGGCCAAACTTGAAAGAAACCTCTCCCCAGTCCTCTCATCCAGTCTCCCAAACGGCCACATGTAATGCCTGCTACGCAGGCTATCTGAACTGAAACAAAGCAAACCCACAGCGTTTTCTGGTTTGCATCAGTTGCGTTTGACAGGATTGCAATGTCTTCAGCGCCTTTGACGGTCATCAGTTAATTTGTATTATTGTGTATAATTATGTCACGAACTACTGTCAATAATATAGGGACCTTAAAGCCTGGTTTCCATATAGCCGTAAGAGCCGGCGGCATGGCTGCGGTAAGGGGCGATGGTCCAATAATAGACTGTTGAATTTGCCAGCAATAAAAAGCTGTATGCGATTGGACCATTGCCCCTTGCCGCAGACATGCCGCCGACTCTTACGGCTATATGGAAACCAGGCTTAAGATCTACGACCGCAACTTCAACGACGGCGTCCTCCAAATAAAATAATTCTAGTTGTAAAACAAAGAGAATGAATAATTTGTAATCCCCAGAGTAATCCCAACACCGTCCTCGTTCTTTATACAACGCTACTTAGAGCATTTTCACGTCTTCAGGACGACGTCGACGGCCAAAAGATGAGAAGTGTTGCTTGAGATTGACTTCAATACAAACACTACAATCATTTTAGCAATACTGGGGCGTTTTAAAAGTCATTAAACTAACTTTGAATATCAAATATAATAGTTAGTTAACCGTGACGGTTTCAGTTATAGAATTTTTGTTGGTTTTTAAACGCCGTCGTCGACCTAGCATCTTAAGGTCCCTAATATATAGCCAAGTACGCCGCCTGGTCAGTCACTCAGACGCGCCTATTGGTTGCTTTCGCATACTGAACATTGATGCCGAAATGCAACTAATACAAAACACAAAAATTTAAAAATACAAAAATGCAAAAGTTAAAAATGTAAAAGTTAAAAATACAAAAGTTTAAAATACAAAAGTACAAAAATGTAAAAGTTAAAAACACAAAAGTTAAAAATACAAAAGTTAAAAACACAAAAGTTATAAATGTGGAAGTTAAAAATACAAAAGTTAAAAATACAAAACACAAAAATGCAAAATACAAAATTAAATTTTATGATGTCGCGTCTGGGGCTTCCGTAAAAAAAGAACCTGAGGAGAGCAAACGTGAATTAAACTTTGATAATTTTCTGACATTAACAGATGCTAGTGTCTTAAATTAAGCTTCTCGCGAGCGAGTTCGACTTTCCATTGTAAATGCCCACAAAGATCGGTCGCTTATATTTTATCTGAATTTACATAATTATACGATATCAAGCCAAGGTTTTGTGGCACACTCAAAATATTGCTCTCTTACAAGGTTTAGCGCTTCCTATAAAAACAGTGATATTTTGTTAAACTGAGGCTTTTATCTGAATAAAATTCATCTAGGCGATGCCTATCTATTTTTATAAATCGTAACACAGTCACATGGACACGCAGTAGTGCAGGACCGTACTTCTATATTTTGTGGAGTTAATTATTTTACGGTCAAATAAACAGATGGCAACCAACTGACATAAGGCTTGCGCTAAAAACGTCGCACAATAGACGAATTTAATCGTAAATGCGACGTCGAGTTGGACGTCGAATTTCAGTCGAATTTAATTGTTTTTACTTGGACTCGTGAAGCTTGAAAACGACTTCTTGGAAACATGGCGCCGAATTGTCACAGCCGACAAAAGAGAAACATTTTATAACACGCGACGATAATTCGACGTGTAACTCGAACACGCATTATCGTCGCACTATCCGTCTGACTCGGACGAATTTAATTGTCGAGACGAATTTAATTCGTGCGTCGAATTTTATGGAGTTATTATACGTCGCAGTTTCGTCGAATAAAATTGAATTAGCGCAGGGGAACGTGGGCTCTGGGAACGAGATTGAGGCCACCCGGGAAACGAGAGCTTCTGGGATAATCCGTTTCAAATCACAGCTGGATTCTTGTTATTCCGGTTGAGGTACCCATGGCCCATGCGTAAATATCCGAGCGGAATTAGTGGAATCTGGATAGTATGTATGTTCTCCTTGTTTGACTTTTCCCTAAACAAGTCAATGGGATTGCAGGCGAAGCTCGAATTACAGCATCTACACACATACGGCGAAGATATCGATCGCGGCAACGTCTTCACTGGAGTCTTGCACTGATCTGGAGTCTTGTCGTCCGACATCTTTGTTATTTTGGTTTTATTAATTCTACTTCCGGTCACTTCAGACCAACTCATGCTCACTATTCAGCCAATAACGTAACGATTTGAAACGGATTATCCCAGAGTCTCTCGTTTCCCGGGTGGGGAACGTGGGCTTTGGGAACGAGATTGCGCAGGCCTAAGAATTCTTATCATGCACTCCTGCGTGCGTGTCCATGTGACTGTTACGTTTTACAAAAATAGATAGGCATTGTTTATATGAATTTTATTCTTATTTCTAAAAAAGATTTTCCGACTTGCTATTTTATGGGCACTTTTGTACTGCAACAACATAGTGTCCGGGGGGAACAGTATTTCTAGTGTTGGAGGATGAATGGAGGAAGAATGGTATCCACTACCGCGCAGTAGTGCCTAGGGAAAGTGGTTTCTAAAGAGATATATATTATATATTAAATATAATAAATTCGTGCAGCATATATACATGCGGGCTGGTGGATTTATCAGCAATCGTGGTTTATTGTGCATATGTGCTATCATTTTCTTGATATATGCAAGCTACATGTGCTAGCCGTCAAGTACCAACTCTGTATTTATTCACAGTACCATTTTCTTCAAGCATGCGTGCTTGACACATACTTGATGTACATGCGTGACTGACTATCATTTTTCAAAAATCCAAAGTTTAATTGCGTAGTTTACAAACAATAATAAAGGATATTTTAAGTAATAGATAAATCCCGAGAACGAGGGATGTATGCTATATAATCTGACTTAATTTATTATTCAGGAGGTTTTCCAACAAAGTTTTGTCTTTTTTTTCCACCTTGGACAAAGATTTTCCTTGTTTTTTTCTTCATTTCGTTTCTAATTATTATTCAAGGGCTTTATGCCATATAAAGCCATCGAAAGAACAAAGAAAACCGACTCAATAATAAATTAATGACGAGATAATTTCTTTAGCAATTGATAAGCTACAATCATAGAATAAATTTGACAACTATCAAACCCCAACAAGATACATGATATGATGGCTCTATATATAGCATGCCGAGCTGCGTGTAATGTATTAAGATAGCAATATATTTACCTATGCCAGAATCGAAGGTTATGTTTTTCTATCTGTTTGCCTGTTTAATTTGTCTTTTTGTTCGTATGTCTGTCTGTCTGTCCGTCTGTCCATCTGTTGGTCTGTAGGCCTATATCCTCTTTTACCTGTGGTAGGTCGAGTCTAGGTTTCGGCTTCGTTTCTGTTTCTTCCTTTTTTGCGGATACTGGTTGCTAAACCAGAGCCGCTATGTCATGAGCTCGGTTGTACTCCAGTGTGAAGTATGATGCAGCACATTCAGCCTTCGATTCAGGCTCCGCGTACTTGCCAGTAACCCGGGTACCGCAGCACATTATATATATTTGAGCGATTTTCTCTCCAAAATAAATACAAGACAAAAAATAAGTCCATCAAAAACCTCTGGAAAAATATAATTTCCGGCTAATTATCAGAGTTTATTGTATTATATATTTTACATTCAGAACATATTTTTATGTCTATAGTCTATACTACGGGGAAGTTAAGAGGAAGTTTATGGTATAAGATCTGAATACTTTTGAATTTTTGATAACGAAATACTGACATTAAGGCCGGCTGCCCTTTTGATCACACATTTTACTCAGATGAAAGGCTCCGCTCGAAACGTCAATATTTTGTTTATATCAAAACTATTCTCGGCTGTTTACCAACTTTACCACCTTTTCATTTTGCTCTATCTAATAAACACGTACTGGCCGTACTGGGAAACTATTAGAAACCCGCTGTTGAATGTAAAATGTTCCCCCCTGTCTTGCACATTGTGAGCATAATTATTCAAAGTAGACCGGAAATCAGAAATTCCACCCAATGTTCTATCAGGAATTCTGATTGGCTACCACCATACAGTGTTAAGTGAAACAAGCTAGACCACAGTTCCTGATCTTGATTCTTGAGAGATTGTGAGGAAGTGAAGCTATTAAAAGCTAGTGAGTTGTGTTTGCACTAATATTGTATTCTCTGTCAACTAATATATCTTCGTTGTCGACTCTTTTGGATGGGAATTTATTAGGCGATGGGTAGTATCAAGAGCATTTGGTTGTTCTTCGCGTTACTTCCCTGTTTGTTTGTGGCTTCATATTGTCTGAGTAAGTATTTTTCAATTTTTGTTATTTTAATACTGTGATTGTGCTATCTGTTTTATAGATTTTAGAGAACATTGTGGGGTGGTTATGTGGTGTATATCATTTCTTAGTTATTTTGTGGTTAGCCGCCTATCTGACCGCTGAATTATTGTAAATACATCTCTAAGTAAATGTATGTGAGCGAGATTCTCATCGATGTTTATACAAGTACAGGTAGTTCGACTGTCCATATTGGGTATTACACTATTACGATAACGGATAAGCCGAATTCATAGACGCTCTATATTTCGTAATATTTTGCATGATATTTCTACCTTTATTTAAAGTTGGTTAATTCAGCTTTTGCTTCTTTTAACAACATGGACAAACATTTCTTTTTATATTGCATGTCACTGTCACAGTATTTTGAATAGGTACTTAACTATAAATTGATGAATGAATAATCAGTAAAAGTCGGTCTTAACAGATACAGTAAGCTTAATAATTAATCAATCAATACTGAAAATCTTAAAAACCAATGGTTTCTTTAATAACCCTTTTAATAACAGGCAATAGGATAATTTACAGTAATTGACATGACTTATAGGTTTTACTCTGTCTATATATTAATTAAGTAGGGAACTCTTGTAGAAATGTGCCTGTTAAAGGGTTAAATGATAAAAACATCTTTATTAAAAATAATGTTGATGATGTTTCATAGTTCTAGCTAGTTGTTAATTGTTTATACAAAAAAAATATATAAATACATTGTATCTAAAAAGTTTTTATGTCTAAGTAATAGTGTAACTACAATCATGTAATTGATGCTATAAGTGACATGTAGCTATCTGCAATCATATACCCCATTTACACAGCACAAAAATATTGGGATGACGATCCAGGTCAGAGTGGTAATTTTTTCTGTGTAAACACCTAATCTGGATTGTGATTGCAATCAATTTAATCCAGATTGAGAGGTGGATTGGCATCTGGATTGAGATGTGATCCATATATCAAGAGTTTCTGTGTAAACAGTTTCAAGATTGCAATCCCAAAAGACACACTTGTTTTGTTTTTGTCATGCTTGAATTATTTTAGTTGCACAAGGATGTTAAAGCCCTAATAGTTGTGTGGAAAATGTAAAAATTTAAAAGCAAATAGGCAATGGGAAGAAAAGAAACAGTTATACATGTATTTATTGAAGGATATTTAAAATTATCATTCATTTGATCTCTATCCTGCATTCTGATTGTTTTATTCACCTGCAAATAACTGAGTGCAAATAATTTTTTGCTGCAAATAATTTTATGAGCATGTGCCCTAGTGATAGCACTGCTATAAACTGCAAATAATTTTTGTAAACATGGTGGCGATGGTGGCTAGTTCTTCAGCTATCCGAGGAAGTAATTGAGAGTATTTGGAAGCATCCATAACAACAATATACTTCAGAAAAGAAATAGTTAAAAGGAAGATTTAGTGAGATAAAAAGCAAGACTCATGCCAACAAAAAGTAAGTTTAAGAAGATTTTTATTAGTATGCCGAAGACAGAGAGAGGATTGGCAATCTCTAACTTCAGCATTTCAAATGTTTAACTATTTTATGAAATCAATGGTAAAATTATTGAACTTGTCTACAATTGCAAAATATCATGATTTGTCAGTGTCTCGCCACTGATAAATCATGATATTTTGCTCAGACTCATCCAATAATTGATAATTATTTAAAAAGGTATATATAATAAGTATAGATGAGGCTTCTATACTTGCTAGAAAATGCTTCAGTTATCTTTTGGTAAAATAATACTTCATTTGTTGGGAGTAATTATACTGTATTATACTTTTGTTAACACAAAATACCCATATCTACCTACATGTATTTTATAAAAGCACTCAAATTATGTGGGCAGGCACTCAGGTGTTTGATTGCGCAATTTGATGTGATTTGATTTGGATTGGGATGACCAGCATCTCAATTGAAATTGTGAATGCAACTACTTGATTGTGATTGGATCCTGATATTTTCTGCCATGAAAACATGGTAATACTGTAGGTCTACATGTATCAGTATGACTTAAAATGAAAATTGGCAGTCACACATAACAAGACTGACTTTTTCTGACTTATTTGCCCAGTGAAAAAGAGAAGTTGAAACTGAAATTAATCAATATGAGTGGTTTTGTGAATACACATGGTTTCTAAAGTACTTTGAAAAACACTCTCTTGAGTTGTTGGTTATTTGTCTTTGAACTAAAATTATTCCATTTGTTTGCCATATTTAGCTTAGAACTTGAAATCTCAATTGGCACCCCACTTCCTTGATTATACTCTACACTATGTAAGATGATATTGATCTTTGTGGGCATAGGGGACAGGACTTTTGACAATTGAGAAACGTAGAGAAACATGGAAAATTTTATATTATAACTAAATGTAGTCAGCACGCATAAAAAGTGCAAAAACTTTTTTATTTTTCTTCAAACAGTGATGCTTTTTGAAAGTTTTCACAGTTCAAGATTTTTTTACCTTTTTTTAAAATGCTTTTTATTAGAACAAAATCAAATACACAAGTTTTACTTATTGTTTAAAAACATTACACTAAGTGTCATGTGATAGTTAAAACCATAGATCTGAATGTTCAACTTCAGGAAAATTTCAGAAATGGCAGAAAAAAGATAAAAAATATTAAAAGGAAACTCATTTCAATCAATTTCGCTAATTCCTGATTGCCAATAATGACATTAGTAGTAAACGTATTTTATACAATAGTATTTAGGATTATTAAATTACTGATTTAGTAAGACTAGTACAGTAGGCTGACGTCAACAAGTTTCTGGTAATTGCGGCGCTCTGTATACAAGTTAGCAGCGCTTTATATTCTGCCTGTGAGTTTTTCGTTCGTTCGTTCGTTCGTTCGTTCGTTCGTTCGTTCGTTCGTTCGTTCGTTCGTTCGTTCGTTCGTTCGTTCGTTCGTTCGTTCGTTCGTTCGTTCGTTCGTTCGTTCGTTCGTTCGTTCGTTCGTTCGTTCGTTCGTGCAGAATCAATAGCAAGCGACGTTTTTGACGAGTCTTTTGTAACAGCTGCGGTCACTCATCTTCAGCAGAGTGGAGATGAACGCCGCTGAGGACGTCCTATCTTACGAACCTCCTATCTTTTACGGACCTCCTATCTTTTACGAACGTCGTATATCTTTTACGAACCTCCTATACCGTTTACGGACCTCCTATCTTTTACAAACCTCCTATCTTTTACGAACCTTCTATCTTTTACGAACCTCCTATCTTTTACGGACCTTCTATCTTTTACGAACCTTCTATCTTTTACGGACCTCCTATCTTTTACGAACCTCCTATCTTTTACGAACCTCCTATCTTTTACGAACCTCCTATCTTTTACAAACCTCCTATCTTTTACGAACCTCCTATCTTTTACGAACCTCCTATCTGTTACGAACTTCCTATCTTTTACCAACCTCCTATCTTTTACGAACCTCCTATCTTTTACCAACCTCCTATCTTTTACGAACCTCCTATCTTTTACGGACCTCCTATCTTTTACAGACCTCCTACCTTTTACGGACCTCCTATCTTTTACCAACCTCCTATCTTTTACGAACCTCCTATCTTTTACGAACCTTTTGTTGTTTATGTAGCTTCTATCTTTTAAGGACCTATCTTGGATCTTTCATTTTTTACATGTCTTTTACGGATCTTCTATCTTTTACGAACCTCCTATATTTTCCGAAGCTCGTATCTTTTACTAACCTCCTTTCCTTTACGGGCTTTGTATCTTTGACGACGCTCCTATCATTTACGGACCTTCTATCTAATTTGCAAACCTCCTTTATTTTGCGAACTTCCTATCTTTTATGGACCTCTTATCTTTTACGGACGTTCTATCTTTTATATGAACTTCCTTTCTTTTACGAACCTTTTGTTGTTTACGTAGCTTCTATCTTTTAAGGAGCTATCTTGGACCGTTTATTTTTTACATGTCTTTTCCGGATCTTCTATCTTTGACGAATCTCGTATCTTTTCCGAAGCTCTTATCTGTTACGAACCTCCTTTCCTTTACGGACTTTGTGTCTTTAACGGACCTTCTATCTTTTACGGACATTCTTAATATTTTAAAAGCCGTATATATAATTTATTAAATTCGTGATATTCTACCTTCTTCTGTAGATTGCATTGATCCAGTGTTAAACACAAATGTATTAGACAGTGTAAAAACCTCGCCCGAACTTAACGATTATGGAAAGGAAAATATTAAGTTGGGCAAACCTTGGGTTGGAAATTTTTCATGGCCACAAAATAAAAGCAAAGGCAACGCCATGTATATTGAATTATATTTTAAGAATAAGATTCATTTGGAAAATATAGCTATGTCTGGTGGAGATGTCACTGGTTTTCGAGATAACATGACAAGTGGTGAAAAATGTTATGTGAAAAAGTTTGTTTTGGGTTACAAAACTAAGTCGCCTGGTCTTTGGATAATCCTGAGGGATCCCTCACAGTCAACTAAATATAAAGTAAGTCTACTGTAATTTAATTGTTTCAAAGGGTATTGGCAATATACATTAAATTTGTCTAATTTAAAAGAACTCGTGAGATTGTAATGGAACCAGGGTACAGCATTCCATGCATTACAAAATCACTTATACCTTCTTCATTGTTCGACATGAAATGTTCAGTGCCCCGAGTTTTAAGTGCTCGTCAGTTTTAATGATTTTGTTCAACAAACTTGGAGATATAACTGAGTTTGCTGTGTGTAAAAATGCTGTACCCTGGCTATAATGTCAGAGATCATATCTCGTAAATATCTCGTAAACAAAGCAATTATTTCACGAGATCTTTTAAACTAGACAAACTTAATGTAGACCACAATAGTGACTAATTTGAATATTCTTTTGTGTGTATCTTAATAAGCCTTTCTGCAGCTTTGTTTGTGTGTCTACAATTCAAAATAATTTTTGCTTCATAACGAGGCCAAAAAAGCTTATTTAGATGCACATAATAGTATTAGTATAATAGTGGCCATTATGAAAATGGTCTAGTTACAATGCCCTTTAAAACATTATTATTGATGGTATAAAGTAATAACACAGTGCAAGTATAGTTAGTGTACAGTACTGCATTCGATATTTTTACATTCTATTTATAACAGGCTTATATATATATATATATACATGTATTACTAGACTGTGCAATAATCCTGGCTGTACATTTGGAGTGTTCTATGTATGTATAAAAAATATGGAAAAAATCAGATCCTAAAATTTTAAATATATATATATATATATATTATATATATATATATATATATATATATATATATATATATATATATATATATATATAAGTGAGTTATGGTTCACGAAATGTTAGAGAGTGCTCAATACCATATATAGATAGAGCAAAATACAAAGTATAAAGTATAGTTTTACCTTAAAGTCTTCGCTACCAGAGGTTTCACCCTAAACGGGATCATCAGGCGACTGATGATCCCGTTTAGGGTGAAACCTCTGGTAGCGAAGACTTTAAGGTAAAACTATACTTTATACTTTGTATATATATATATATTTAACAATTATTCACCGAAGGCGAGGTGAATATCGGTGAATAATAACCGAGACGAAGTCGGGGTTATTATTCACCGATATTCACTGAGCCTGAGGCGAATAATTATTTTAGTATAAATACACATTTTCGTACTTTTAGTAACAACATTTTCTTTTGTTAATTTCCTCGTCTGTCGCATTGACAACTTGGCTGGGGGCCATTTTGGATAAACGCTGTAGGTGATTATCGAGAATTAATCCGAAGTAACTCGACCAATCAGCGCGCGCGAATAATCACCTGTGTATTTATACTAAATATATATATAAACATAAAAAGGGGATACTACACGGTGGCGAGAAGATATGGATTTTATGTTCGAGTGGAGCATTGCATACTCTTGGGTACGAGAACATAAAATCCATATTTTTGAGCAACCGTGTAATGTTCTATTTATTATTTGGACAATGAAATTATGCGTGGAAGTGATGTTGATAAACTGAGTTTAATGCAAAAACTACAACCGCTTGACCTAAAACGTTTAGAAAATAGAAATGAAAAATGATTTCTATGAGTGTTTTAGTTGCTAGTAAAATACTCTTTCCATATAATATATATATATTATACCTCAACTGTAAATTGTCCAGTCAGAAAGCTTGATTTGTACCATGTGACCAGTCAATCATCGAATTACCCCTCAATCATCGAATTACCCCTCAAAAGTAATATTCCCCACTGCAGCGGGGTATAATGTCGTATTGCTTCGTTTACCAAGCTGTCAACAATGGCGGAGTTTGGCGAGACAAGAAAACGTTTCGCCTGAACATTCAGACACAGAATAGAAATACGACCAGAAGTCCAACTCGAGTGAAAACTTGTCCGCATTTCTTCAATGCGCATGCGCGATATTTTACGCCACCAACGCCATCCTACGCGATCTTACGCAATCCTGGCAAGTTCCCCGGCAGTTTTAACCTTCTTTTGAAGGTGCCGGGGAACTTGCCAGGATTGCGTATAGGATGGCGAGGAATCAAGATGCGCGAGGCGACATGCGCGAGGCGACATGCGCGAGGATAGAAACTTCAAAGGTTCCGACGCGAGTTGGACTTCTGGTCAATCCTTATTCTGTGATTCAGATGTTGACAAGAAGATTGTTAGGTTACAAGAAAACAAGGATTCAGGGAATACAAAGTATAAATATATATATATATATTAAGGACTTGTTAACCGAGTGCAAGGTCTGTACGGGAAAGTATTTGCCAGACCGAGCGACGAAGGAGCGAGGTTTGTGCGATAAAACCGAGGGCAAATACTTTCCCGTACAGACCGAGCAAACGAGGTTAATAAGGAATTTATTATATGGCTATTGGTTCATTTTATTTTTAAGTTTCGAGCGTCTTCGGAGTATGCTGTTTACCTTACCTGTTAACGTTTTCATGTCGCTTCTTGGCCTTCTTGTTTACACCAGTTCGGCTTTTATATGTCGTGTTTTTAGATAAACAGCTTTAAAGAAACGCCGTGGTTATAGGTCCGACACCGGACCTTCTTGTTCTCCGGCTATAGGTCCGACATTGACAGAACGCGTGCACAATACAGTTTATTTCGAGTTTGCCTGTCGGATCTTTTCAACAACTAGTATAAGGTCCGACATTGTTTGGTCTTTGGTTTGAAAGATCCGTGGAACAGAACACATGGATATTAATTTACCAATAAAACTGAATTGTAGTGTATTGTATTTAATAAGATCCACAGTTTGGTTTACTCGTGTGGCACGACGAACGGCTTCGTCCCACAGTGACAGAAATATATGTATTTATACCGACGTTTCTGAGTTTCTTGTCCATAAGACTTTCTCCTTATTTACGGTACATTTACGGTATTCGACAGATAAAAAAAGAAACATAGTTAAGGAACCTAAACTAAAACCAGTTCGAAGCAGAAAACGTAAACTTCCGAGAGTAATTTAAATTCGATCGCGGTAACGGCATTAGTTTACACTCGTAATCTTTTTGTTTGTGACTTTATCGGATCCCCGTGCACTTTATCAGCTTTCAGTGTTTGAGATTCGATTAAGACACAATAATGTCGGACCTTGTATACTAGTTTAATATTGAAAAGATCCGACAGGCAAAGTCGAACTGATAAACTGTATTGCGCACGCGTTCTGTCAATGTCGGACATATAACCGGAGAACAACAAGGTCCGGTGTCGGACCTATAACCACGGCGTTAAAGAAAACCAGCAGTAATGTTCCAACATTTTATTGTTCAGAATATTTGAATAAAGATACCTAGTTCTCTTTTATTTATATTCAAATCAACTCAGAAATTTTCTCGCCAAAACTTACAGGGCCGAGAACAAAACGTATTGACCGGTCGGTTAATATCGTAAAATCCCAACCTCTCACGGGAATATATATATATATATATATATAGTTCAATCTACAGACATCAGTGTAGCTCGGAACAATCTGAATGAATTTCATCAATTACTTATACACATGCGATCGTCGGTGACAAGCGTATCGGATCTATATATGTGATATAGACTCGCTCTAAGTTTCTCGCTGGTTTTTAACGGCTGAGATAAGCTTAATTTTCAAAATTACTACGCCAATGAACGTATGAAGTGATTCTTTTTAGAAGTCATTTAAAAACCTTGCAGTACGGGCTTTATCGGCTCTAAAACACTCGGCTATCGCCTCGTGTTTTATATCCGATAAAGCCCTCCTGCGCGGTTTATAAATAGTACATATATATATATATATATATATATATATATATATATATTTCTAAAATTCATTAATAATTCATGAGGAAAACACAAAGAAAAATCATGAGCGTATCGGATCTATATATGTGATATAGACTCGCTCTAAGTTTCTCGCTGGTTTTTAACGGCTGAGATAAGCTTAATTTTCAAAATTACTACGCCAATGAACGTATGAAGTGATTCTTTTTAGAAGCCATTTAAAAACCTTGCAGTACGGGCTTTATCGGCTCTAAAACACTCGGCTATCGCCTCGTGTTTTATATCCGATAAAGCCCTCCTGCGCGGTTTATAAATATTACATATATACAGGGGCGGATCCAGGAATTTTTCAGAGTACGTCAAAATCCGGAAATATTATTTCTAGGGGGGTGCGGGGGCATGCCCCCCCGGAAAAAATTTAAAATTTGGTTCCCTGAAATGGCATTTCTTGCATTCTGGCAAGACTATTTAGCAAAATCTTACAGTTTTAACTTGTGTTTTTTATACAACATTTTATGATTTTTTAAGGACTTGTGCTTTTGTATTGTTTTATCATTATTGGAGAGAACTTTTTAGGACTGTTTTGCTCCATGTCCGAGCTCATCAGCATGCCTATGAATCACTGTTGTACAGTGAATCCAACATGGACAGCCAAGGCTCCAACATATTTTGTAAGGTCAATTGCAGCCACTTGCTGCAATCCCGGAGCTGCCAAGCTGTCTGGTTTTGGGGCACCAGATACTAGCCTTAACACATACTAGCCAGACACTGTCTGATTAGAAGAAGCATTATGAATAGACCATAATTATAGGACATTTCATGGGCATAGAGGAGCTTATCTCTCTACATCGTCCTAGTCATATTAATTCTTAACTACTTAATACTTTACCCCTTATCTACCCTGAGCTGTCTGGTTTTGAGGCACCAGATACTGTCTGATTAGAAGAAGAATTATGAATAGACCATATAGGACATTTTGTGGACATAGAGGAGCTCACCTCTCTACATCATTCCAAGTCATACTCATACATACTAACTAGTAACTACCAAGTACTTTTTTTTCTCTTTTTCCCCCCAGAAATATATATATATACTGTATATATAAATACTTTATTTCATTGCAAGATAATATAGATAGTACAAATAGATATGAAAGAAGAAAATAATAATTTACAGTGATGGGGAATCTACAAGAAAGCAAAATTCAAAATTTGCTTGTTTGGTGTATACATTAATAATTAACAAACTATGGACAATGTATACCCCCTCGAGCACACTACACAACATCTAAATTATCGATGTTGCATAATAAGCCCAAGAAGGTATTTACTGTCATATTAACATAATATAACATTGTTGGTATAGAGAAGAGATGAATATGCTAGCTCGGATATAGCCTAGAAAATTGTTTTGTTTAAGTACATTTTACTATTTCACATATACTATATATATAATATATGATGAAATAATATATAAACCTAATTGCTGCCTTTTTTTAATAAATGAATTTTGTTTACATTTTTTTTTAAATTGGAAAAATGATTTACATTCTGTTGCTATTGATCTAAAATTGCTACAAACTTTCGGCTACAGTAAGATTTAATTATAATATTCAGTGATGGATTACTTATATTTGTAACACATCTCATTATCTCAATAATTATGAATTATTCATAATATACTCGAGAGCTCTACATATCCCATCTAATTTAAATAATTTACGCTTTTCACGGTTGCACAAGTCTGAGGAACTAAAGACTTAAACTTAAAACTCACCTTATTAAAGCAATACAACGTTTCTTAACTTTCTTTCAACAAACAGCTTTAGCATTACTGAGGAATATATGCCTCCGCGTCGATATCCCGATGTAATGTCTTGCCAAATATCTGCGCCGAAACTCTTGACCCACGAGGAAACCATACGATTAGAGCTTCTTTGTCAAATCGCAACAGATCGTCTTCAACAAATATTCATCGTTTCCACTCTGTAGTGTAGAGCATTCTCTACAAGTTCCGTGACAGTCTCAAGCAGAAGTTTGACTGCCGGCTCAGATAGCTTAGTTATGCCGTAGTCTTGCACTCTTGCCGTAGTCCGTGTACGTCGAAATATCCTTTGCTATAGCCAATCAAAAGCCAAGAACGTCAAAATATTTTACTTCCGACGTAGACTATCTACTTCCGACGTACCTCTATTGTCTTTGTCCAATCAGTGCTCGTTATTTCGACGTAGACGGCCATTTTGACCTAGTCTAATTATCCACATTTGTAAATAAAATCCCTCTCTATCCCTACCGTATGAACAGTTTCGTTCAGGCTACATGAAGTAGACAAAGACACTAAGTGTCCTCCAGCCGAGGAGGGGGCTGAGTCAGAGAATTATTCAATTTTCCTCGATATAGCGCTAAATACTTTCAATTTTTAAATTTGAATATTTTTAAAATTTGAAATTTTCAAATTTTAAATAATTTTTTTAAATGTTTTCCAACTAATTAATTCATGAATAAATTAGTCTGGGATTTTTGTCTACGTCGCATGACGTGCTTGACGTACCCTAAATCCGCCCCTGCATATATATATATATATATATAGATAGGTTGAGTAGGTTATAATAACATTTGGCAGAGTGCTCAATGGATACCCAGAGCATATTAAACGAATGGAGGTAGAACGACTCAACAAATTTGATTAGGCATATTTATTACTATTTAGTTTCGTACCACGAGATGTGGCACTCTTCAGATAAAACGGCCGTTTTACATCTCGTGGTACGAAACTAAATAGTAATAAATATGCCTAATCAAATTTGTTGAGCCGTTCTACCTCTATTTGTTTATATATATATATATATTATATATGTACTATTTATAAACCGCGCAGGAGGGCTTTATCGGATATAAAACACGAGGCGATAGCCGAGTGTTTTAGAGCCGATAAAGCCCGTACTGCAAGGTTTTTAAATGGCTTCTAAAAAGAATCACTTCATACGTTCATTGGCGTAGTAATTTTGAAAATTAAGCTTATCTCAGCCGTTAAAAACCAGCGAGAAACTTAGAGCGAGTCTATATCACATATATAGATCCGATACGCTCATGATTTTTCTTTGTGTTTTCCTCATGAATTATTAATGAATTTTAGAAATATATATATATATATATATAGTTCAATCTATTTTTTTTTTTTTTTTTTTTTTTTTTTTTGAATGAATTTCATCAATTACTTATACACATGCGATCGTCGGTGACAACCACATGTGGGACAGCATTGGTGAAATACATTTCAGATAGCGTGAAGTGCGCATGGGCCCAGTTCAAAGACTCAACAGGTTTGATTAGACATTTTATTACTATTTAGTTTCGTGCCACAAATATTGTGTGGTACTCTTCAGATAAAATGGTCTACCATTTTAAAAAAACAACTAAATAGTAATAAAATGTCTAATCAAACCTGTTGAGTCTTTGAACTTTAACTATAATATGCTCTGGATTCCCATCGAGCACTCTGCCAAAAGTTTTTACAACATTTTCTACAGTATATATATATATATATATATAATCTACAGACACGGTGTTTCGCTGTACAACAGCTCATCAGTGTAGCTTGGAACAATCTGAATGAATTTCACGAATTACTTATACACATGCGATCGTCGGTGACAACCGCATGTGGGACAGCATCGGTGAAGTACATTCAGATAGCGTGAAGTGCGCATGGGCCCAGAGTGCTCAAACTTCCACAAGGGTAGTGAGCGTTGCATTATCGCTAATAGGTACCCACGGCAACTTCACAGAGTGCTCAACAACACCGAAGTGAAGGAGCGTACATAGTTCAATCTACAGACACGGTGTTTCGCTGTACAACAGCTCATCAGTGTAGCTTGGAACAATCTGAATGAATTTCACGAATTACTTATACACATGCGATCGTCGGTGACAACCGCATGTGGGACAGCATCGGTGAAGTACATTCAGATAGCGTGAAGTGCGCATGGGCCCAGAGTGCTCAAACTTCCACAAGGGTAGTGAGCGTTGCATTATCGCTAATAGGTACCCACGGCAACTTCACAGAGTGCTCAACCACACCGAAGTGAAGGAGCGTACATAGTTCAATCTACAGACACGGTGTTTCGCTGTACAACAGCTCATCAGTGTAGCTTGGAACAATCTGAATGAATTTCACGAATTACTTATACACATGCGATCGTCGGTGACAACCGCATGTGGGACAGCATCGGTGAAGTACATTCAGATAGCGTGAAGTGCGCATGGGCCCAGAGTGCTCAAACTTCCACAAGGGTAGTGAGCGTTGCATTATCGCTAATAGGTACCCACGGCAACTTCACAGAGTGCTCAACAACACCGAAGTGAAATCGAAATATAGTAACTTAATCGAAATATAGTAACTTAGGTTAGATATACTGCCGAAACAGAGAACGTAGGAATCTAACACTCGAAAACTTAGGTTAGATATACTGCCGAAACAGAGAACGTAGGAATCTAACGTTTCGAGCGAAGGCCCTTCGTCAGAGAGAAATGTAAAGAGTGTAAACAAACAATGAGCTTATATATGAAAGGTAATCATGTGACCAAAAATAAGCCAATCAGATAAAAATGACAATAACAAATTGATAATGAGATGTGAAAAATTAGCCAATCAAAGCAAAATAACAATAACAAATAGATAATGAGATGCGAAAGACATTTGCTATTCATACCGTCGATGAGTAAAAAGGAGGGGGTGTAAAAAGGATGAGCGAGAGTAAAAATAGATAAATTAATAAAGTGAAAACGCTGTTTATGTCCGCCCTTGCTGAACAGAAACAACTGTGTATCAGAAAATTATAGAAAGTTCAAGCAGTTGTGATCGTGTGTCGCTAAACAAACCACAGAATGTAATCCCGTCTGAAGTATGGAATCGCCTTAAATCAATTAATTTACTGAGTCCATGCAGAGGGAAACGCTGTGGTCGTACAAGGGATTTATCCAACTTTATCAGGGCTATAATTTCTCGGCGTTTTATCAATCGAAAGCCAACAAGAAGTCAGCCATTTATCAACCAGAGGAACTTATTAAATATTCAAATTGTCTCCTCGCCCTCCATTGTTAATATACTTTGTTCCCTCACTGTTGCTGTCTAATACAATGTCCATTGCTCCAAAGATTGATGAAATTGCTTACTCTCTAATCTCTAGCAAGATAGACGTCGCCTTTTTTAGTGAAACATGGCTGAAAGACTCGTTCATTCCCGATGAAGCTATTAGTAACATCGCTGACTACCAATTATTTAGGCGGGACCGTAAACTTAGAACCCACGGCGGCGTATGTCTATTTGTAAATAATTCCATATTATGTCGGCCTCTCCCAGATATGCAAAGTGAAGACCATGAAGTTCTTTGGGTTCTCTTACAACCAAGTCGTCTTCCAAGAGGTTTCTCTAACATCATTACAGCAGTTGTGTACCACCCCCCGGAGGCAGACTGACCATCTATGCGCGAGTATATCCGGTCGTCACTCGAAAAAATTGAATCCACCTTCCCCAATAGTGCTGTGATAATTGCAGGTAACTTCAATGGGCTTGACCTGAAGTCTACTGCTAAGACTTTTCAACTCAAACCAGTTATCGACTTTCCGACCAGAGGGGTAAACACGCTTGACCAGATTTTCACTAACCTATCAGAGTACTATTTCCATCCTACTAGTGCCCCTCCGTTTGGCCTATCAGATCATCTGACAATTATTATGAACCCCGGCGTCCAAAAGAAGCTACACAAACCGCAGACGGATGTCATCAAAGTGAGGGACAAACGGCCCAGTAAAATAGCAAGTGTTGGCCGCTACTTACAAGATATACCATGGACTGATTTGTTCTGTACAGAACAGTCATGCGACGAGAAATTAAGTATCATGACGCAGATCGTAAGCTACGGTTTGAATGTTATCATGCCAGAACGATCTATTAGAGTTCACGCAACCGATCGACCTTGGATGAACAGTAAGTTCAAATCTTTGATCGCTCGCAGACAAAAAGCTTTTACATCAGGAAATGAGCATCTTTTCAAATTATTACGAAATAAGGTCAACCGCGAATGCAAGCGATGTCGCAAAATCTACTATCAGAATAAAGTCCAAGATCTGTGCGACACTAAACCGCGGGACTGGTGGCGCGAAATTAAGCAGCTTTGTGGCACCGCCACAATTAACAAACGTGACCTAAAGTCTAGCCTCCATCCGGATTTGATCTACGAGGATAAGGATCTTGGCAACAAGATTAATGAAGCCTTTGTAAGTGTAATGGAAAACTACTCACCCTTGTCTGAGGATGTGTGTGTGGCCTTGGAGAATGATGAGCTGATAACTGTTACTGAGTCAGCTGTCTTGAGAAAGCTTAGAGAGATTAGTACATCACGTGCTGGTGGCCCGGATAACCTTCCCAGCTGGGTCCTAAAGGAATTCGCGGATATCCTGGCTTTTCCAGTTGCCGACATCCTGAACACTTCTTTTCATAATTGTAAAGTTCCTGGTGTTTGGAAGCTTGCTAATGTCCCCCCATACCTAAAGGACCCACCGTCCATGATTTTAATAAAGACCTGAGGCCAATCTCCTTGACGTCCACCTTGTCAAAAGTCGCCGAGAGCATAGTGATTGAGAGAGAATTGAAACCAACCTTGCTAAGATCTATCGACCCACGTCAATTTGGTTTTGTTCCAGATTCGTCAACTTCGTTTGCCCTCATATCTATGTTCCACCATTGGCTGAGCTCCACGGACGGCACTGGCTCTTCTGTTAGAACTGTCCTCTTGGATTATATAGGAAAGCATTTGATCTGGTAGTAGTAATTATTTAGTCTTGGGGTAAAACCTAGCGTAGTCAATTGGATCATCGACTTTCTGAGGAACAGATGGCAGAGGGTTAAGTTAAATAATAATTATTTCTCCGATTGGTTAAAAGTCCCCGCTGGTGTACCTTGGGGAACGCGGCTTGGGCCATGGTTGTTTCTAACAATGATAAACGACCTTTCTTTGCCAGAAAATCTTCATCCATGTGGAAATTTGCCGACGACACTACTATTTCTGAAGTCGTACTAAAATCAGGAGAAAGTGTGCTACAAGAAGATGTTAACCGCATTTCTAAATGGTCAAGAGAAAACCTCTTCCAACTTAATTCGATCAAGTGTAAAGAGTTAGTTACTTCCTTTACAAGAACTCCGCCAACTCATAACCCGGTTAGCGTAAGCGACCAACCCCTTGAGAGAGTAGTTACTGCCAAATTACTGGGTGTTACAATCAGAAACGACCTGAAATGGAACAATCATGTCGACCTTATTACTAGCAAAGCTGCAAAGCGTCTTTATCTACTGAGACAGCTAAAGCGTGCCGATGTGGCCACGGCTATAACTAGTTAATTTTTATTGTAGTTGTATTAGATCTGTCCAATTATGCATGCCAACTGTTTCATAGTAGTCTCCCACAATATCTCTCAAATGACATTGAACGTATTCAAAAACGAGCAATGCGCATAATCTTCCCTAATGTCTCTTACACTGATGCTATTGAAAAAGCTGGCCTTCACACCTTGTACAATAGACGAGAATCCTTATCTTGCAAACTTTTCAACGATATTGTTTCAGATAAAGAACACAAGCTTGCAGAACTTCTACCACCTAGGACAAGCTCTACTACCGCACGACTACGTAAAAGGAGAACTTTTGAAATTCCACGCCTACGTACAAACAGCTTTAAAAACTCGTTTATCATACATTACGCGAAGAACCATGCATTGTAAATAGTTTCTTTTTTTTTTCTTTTTTTCTTCTTTTTTTTTAAAATAGTTACGTCAGAATATAATTTCTTATTTTTAACAGTATTACCTATTCCAAGATGTAAATTTTTATCTACACATGTAATTCAGTCATTGACTGCCAGATGTTGTATTTTATTAAACGATTTATCTATCTCTTCAGAGGTGTTAAGTAAAAGAAAAACGTTCGCGAAAATTGGTACCATTCATCCTCACGGACTCAACGAACGTTTTTCTTTTATTTAACACCTCTGAAGACGTTGTTTCTGTTCAGCAAGGGCGGACATAAACAGCGTTTTCACTTTATTAATTTATCTATTTTTACTCTCGCTCATCCTTTTTACACCCCCTCCTTTTTTCTCATCGACTGTATGAATAGCAAATGTCTTTCGCATCTCATTATCTATTTGTTATTGTTATTTTGCTCTGATTGGCTAATTTTTCGCATCTCATTATCAATTTGTTATTGTCATTTTTATCTGATTGGCTTATTTTTGGTCACATGATTACCTTTTATATATAAGCTCATTGTTTGTTTACACTCTTTACGTTTCTCTCTGACGAAGGGCCTTCGCTCGAAACGTTAGATTCCTACGTTCTCTGTTTCGGCAGTATATCTGACCTAAGTTACTATATTTCGATTGTTGTTTCTACACTGCCTACGCAGCACGCTACTTTTATTTCACTATACATACATATATATATATATACTATAAGTGGGCTTACCTCAAATGTTGATGGTCGCTACTGTCAGTTTCACGCTGGGTGATCTTCAGGCGGCTCAACATCAACATTTGAGGTAAGCCCACTTATAGTATATTCGCTCTATCTTAACGGTATTGAGCAACAAGGGTTTGTTTACATTGTTTCAACAACCAATCAGATTACTTGAATTCCGTGTGGACTTCCAGTGCGATCGAAAATCAACAAAATATTATGGAGCAAACACACCTTCTATAAAAGCTGTACGTGCACGCAAATTTTTAATTTTTTCGCTTCAAACGTGCATATTCGGATAGAATACGAATTTTTCTTTAATTTCCTCGCGGGGATAAACAATCCGTTTTCTAATTAAAAAACAATCGGCCCTTGAATTACGGCTTACGAAGAGCCCGCGACCAAGCTAAACCGTCCCCTTCCTTCTAGCATAAAAAACCTACCAAAGTTTACTTTTCTCGCTTGTTTTGACTTGTCATTAGTATAAGACCCTTCCCTTGTGGTAACTATGCGAGTTAAAAACCTTCGAAAAATACCTACGTGACCTTTGGACTCAGGGGGTCTGGTCTGGTGAAGGATGAAGAGTCAGTTGTCATACAGCGCTCGTCAACTTGAACTCTTGCATTAATAAATCAAAACGTAGGAAGGAGGGGTTCATGAATCTGTTGCCTAACGGTTGGCAAATATTGCTTTAAAATATACTTCACAATTCATGGATAATCGGTAACACTTACGAGAAGTTATTGCCTTGGGGGCTCAGCTCGAGGCGAACTGCTGACCATGAGCATTGTCATCAACCCGTGCATCAGCTAAACCTGTATTGTCATCGTCGTCGTCCTACTCTTCATCGTCAGATTCGTCGCTGGTCTCTTCATTGTCTTTATTGTCTGTTTTAGCTTGTTTGATGACGGCTTCATTTGCTGTTTTTCCAAGGGAGATCAATAACCTTTAATTGCAACAGTTCGTGGCAAATTCGACAAACACTGCTGTTTGGGAGGTTGCACTCCAGGTGAAAAGAATGTCCACATCCTCGAAATATCCTCCACCCCTTCTATTAACCGTTGTCGTGTACATCCAAGACTATCACATTTTCTGTTGAAATGAAAATTGAAGGTATTGGTCTGTTGCCTTAAAACTGACTTTTAGAGTTCTGTAATGAGAAATTCCCTTAAAACTCAAGACATTTCAAATGGGAAATTCGACTTTTGGATTGATTTTAATTTATACTGTATTTGATTTAGAAATTCTGGTATAATTTTAAAATCTAATTTATGTTTCTATAAATCTGTTTATTGATTAACTGTTTATTTAATCTTCAGTGATACTATTATATGTTTGTATTATAGTTTATTTTGTACTTGGCTATTATATATATATATATATATATATATATATATATATATATATATATATATATATATATATATATATATATATACCGGGTGGCGCAAAAAAAAACGTACCCCTGTTTGATTCAGTATAACTTAAAAACTAGAAAAGCTATTACACTATAACAACTTTCTTTGTATTCAATAATGGCTAACTTAAATTTTGATATACAACTTTTGCATTTTCATGCAATATTGACCGATATATTAATGTTTAAAATTGAGTAAACATTTTTGGAAGTGTAAAAATTTGCTAAAAACGGCCTATCAAATATTAATACAGCAATAACTTGTGTTAAAGCTGTAATATTGGTACGTACAGTTTGTTAAAACTTGATAACTAATTTATTGTAGTTAAAGGAAAGAAAGTACATCATAAGTCTTTTACAGATACACATCCTCAACTTGAAGTTCACTTCATTGAAATTCCCAATACTTAATACTTATGATAAAATAGTAATGGTCTTCGAATTAGTTTAATACCCCTTTTTTCGTCGTTTTTAAACAAATTTTTAAAAGTTCATGCAAATTCAAACGTTTGTATCTCGGTCAATGTTGCATGAAAATGCAAAATTTGTTTATCAAAATTTAAGTTAGCCATTATTGAATGCAAAGAAAGTTGTTATAGTGTAATAGCTTTTCTAGTTTTTACGTTATACTGAATCACACAGGGGTACTTTTTTTTGCGCCACCCGGTATATATATAGTTCAATCTACAGACACGGTGTTTCGCTGTACCACAGCTCATCAGTGTATTTCACGAATTACTTATACACATGCGATCGTCGGTGACAACCGCATGTGGGACAGCATCGGTGAAGTACATTCAGATAGCGTGAAGTGCGCATGGGCCCAGAGTGCTCAAACTTCCACAAGGGTAGTGAGCGTTGCATTATCGCTAATAGGTACCCACGGCAACTTCACAGAGTGCTCAACAACACCGAAGTGAAGGAGCGTACATAGTTCAATCTACAGACACGGTGTTTCGCTGTACCACAGCTCATCAGTGTAGCTTGGAACAATCTGAATGAATTTCACCAATTACTTATACACATGCGATCGTCGGTGACAACCGCATGTGGGACAGCATCGGTGAAGTACATTCAGATAGCGTGAAGTGCGCATGGGCCCAGAGTGCTCAAACTTCCACAAGGGTAGTGAGCGTTGCATTATCGCTAATAGGTACCCACGGCAACTTCACAGAGTGCTCAACAACACCGAAGTGAAGGAGCGTACATAGTTCAATCTACAGACACGGTGTTTCGCTGTACCACAGCTCATCAGTGTAGCTTGGAACAATCTGAATGAATTTCACCAATTACTTATACACATGCGATCGTCGGTGACAACCGCATGTGGGACAGCATCGGTGAAGTACATTCAGATAGCGTGAAGTGCGCATGGGCCCAGAGTGCTCAAACTTCCACAAGGGTAGTGAGCGTTGCATTATCGCTAATAGGTACCCACGGCAACTTCACAGAGTGCTCAACAACACCGAAGTGAAGGAGCGTACATAGTTCAATCTACAGACACGGTGTTTCGCTGTACCACAGCTCATCAGTGTAGCTTGGAACAATCTGATTGAATTTCACCAATTACTTATACACATGCGATCGTCGGTGACAACCGCATGTGGGACAGCATCGGTGAAGTACATTCAGATAGCGTGAAGTGCGCATGGGCCCAGAGTGCTCAAACTTCCACAAGGGTAGTGAGCGTTGCATTATCTATCGCTAATAATAGAGTGCTCAACAACACCGAAGTGAAGGAGCGTACATAGTTCAATCTACAGACACGGTGTTTCGCTGTACCACAGCTCATCAGTGTAGCTTGGAACAATCTGAATGAATTTCACCAATTACTTATACACATGCGATCGTCGGTGACAACCGCATGTGGGACAGCATCGGTGAAGTACATTCAGATAGCGTGAATTGCGCATGGGCCCAGAGTGCTCAAACTTCCACAAGGGTAGTGAGCGTTGCATTATCGCTAATAGGTACCCACGGCAACTTCACAGAGTGCTCAACAACACCGAAGTGAAGGAGCGTACATAGTTCAATCTACAGACACGGTGTTTCGCTGTACCACAGCTCATCAGTGTAGCTTGGAACAATCTGAATGAATTTCACCAATTACTTATACACATGCGATCGTCGGTGACAACCGCATGTGGGACAGCATCGGTGAAGTACATTCAGATAGCGTGAAGTGCGCATGGGCCCAGAGTGCTCAAACTTCCACAAGGGTAGCGAGCGTTGCATTATCGCTAATAGGTACCCACGGCAACTTCACAGAGTGCTCAACAACACCGAAGTGAAGGAGCGTACATAGTTCAATCTACAGACACGGTGTTTCGCTGTACCACAGCTCATCAGTGTAGCTTGGAACAATCTGATTGAATTTCACCAATTACTTATACACATGCGATCGTCGGTGACAACCGCATGTGGGACAGCATCGGTGAAGTACGTTCAGATAGCGTGAAGTGCGCATGGGCCCAGAGTGCTCAAACTTCCACAAGGGTAGTGAGCGTTGCATTATCGCTAATAGGTACCCACGGCAACTTCACAGAGTGCTCAACAACACCGAAGTGAAGGAGCGTACATAGTTCAATCTACAGACACGGTGTTTCGCTGTACCACAGCTCATCAGTGTAGCTTGGAACAATCTGAATGAATTTCACCAATTACTTATACACATGCGATCGTCGGTGACAACCGCATGTGGGACAGCATCGGTGAAGTACATTCAGATAGCGTGAAGTGCGCATGGGCCCAGAGTGCTCAAACTTCCACAAGGGTAGCGAGCGTTGCATTATCGCTAATAGGTACCCACGGCAACTTCACAGAGTGCTCAACAACACCGAAGTGAAGGAGCGTACATAGTTCAATCTATGTATGTAAAAGAGTTAGAATGTTTTCATCACTACTCTGAGTTTCACGCGTAATACGATCTTCAGGCAACTGACAGATTCGGCTTCAACTAGTCGTTAATATACTCGGCGAGTTAAAAATAGTTCTGATGACGTTGTTATATGTTGATCGTTTGTTGACGTTCTTTAATCGGTGATTGTTTGTGTGACGACACTTCGCGAAAATTTCCGATCTTTTATTTAAAAGAGTTTTCTTGTCGGCCTTCATAATCATTAATTTTTCCTCCAGGCAAAGGTTACATCTTCGAGAACCATTTCGATAGGCCGCGGCGCGTCTGACAATTGACCATTTTATATCAAAATCGCGTTTTTTTCTCTTTAAGTCCCAAACGTGCTTTGAAAGCTCCGTCTCGTTTGCGTGCTTTTCGTTGTGGAATGATTTTATATGGTTGCGGTAACGCTGCTTGAAATCGTTGGCTGTCATACCGATGTATTTCTTGATTTCTCCGTCGTTATGCGTGGTTACTTCGGCTTGATAAATTATGCTTTTCGCTAAACAGATTCAACTCCAGGATGATTGTTGATACTTTTTTGCCACCTAAAAAATTCAATTTTAGTAGCAAAAGAATTGACCAGCTAAAAGTCAAGGCAGCTGAATTTCTTACTGAAAAATTTGAAAGTATCAACAATCATCCTGGAATGGGAGTTGAATTACCTAGGACCCGCAACAACACAAACAATTGTCCAGATGGAAACTTCCTAATCTTTTTGGTGAAGCAGTTGTGAACAACCAAATACTACCACTTGGATTTACAGTGGTAGAAAAATCTCCAAACCCAGAAAAGTAAGTACATGTATATAAAAAATAAAACTTAGCCACTCATGTTTATATAGCCTGATGCAAACATGAGACGGAGTTTGCATCAGGTTATATAAACACAGGGCATCTATTTTCTATTTCTTTTATGAAATAAGACTAAGAAATATGCTGTGACGTCACAACCATGTTGCATAGCCTGATATAAACACAATAACTGACCAATCACAGCATGCGTAAGATGCAATCTATTTTTTAATATATATATATATATATATATATATATAATAGCCAAGTACAAAATAAACTATAATACAAACATATAATAGTATCACTGAAGATTAAATAAACAGGGGCCATAGAAACATAAATTAGATTTTAAAATTATACCAGAATTTCTAAATCAAATACAGTATAAATCAAAATCGATCCAAAAGTCGAATTTCCCATTTGAAATGTTCTTGAGTTTTAAGAGAATTTGCTCATTACAGAACTCTAAAAGTCAGTTTTAAGGCTTGCCAACAGACCAATACCTTCAATTTTCATTTCAACAGAAAATGTGATAGTCTTGGATGTACACGACCACGGTTAATAGAAGGGGTGGAGGATATTTCGAGGATGTGGACATTCTTTTCACCTGGAGTGCAACCTCCCAGACAGCAGTGTTTGTCGAATTTGCCACGAACTGTTGCAATTAAAGGTTATTGATCTCCCTTGGAAAAACAGCAAATGAAGCCGTCATCAAACAAGCTAAAACAGACAATAAAGACAACAAAGAGACCAGCGACGAATGCGACGAATGCGACGATGAAGATTATGAAGACGACGACGATGACAATACAGGTTTAGGGCCTGTTTATATGATCCCGGTGTACCGAGATGTCCCGGTTGCCCGGGATGAATTTCATCCCGGGTTTATATGGAGTAAACAAAGTGCTCGTCCCGGTTGACCGGGATGAATTTCATCCCGGGTCAAAAAGCGCGGGAATTTAAGGAAATGGACAAAAAAGCAAAAACTCACCCTAATTCTACTATGTTAGAAGTTATTTCACTTTTATTCTATGTTTTGTCTTTAGACCTGACCGTTTGGACGAAATTCTGACCGTAATATTCAAAGTTACAAGCATTGTAGTTCAGTAAACTTCATCCCGGTGTACCGGGATGTCGCGTTTATATGGGAAAAAATCTGTCCCAGTGTACCGAGATCTCGGTTGCTTCAACCGGGATCCCGGTACACCGGGACGTCGCGGTCTCCATATAAACGCAACCGCGAAAATAACAGTAAATTATCTACAAGCCGAGATCCCGGTACACTGGGACGTCCAGGTACACCGAGATCATATAAACAGGCCCTTAGACCTTTAGTTGATGACAACGCTCATGGTCAGCAGTTCGCCTCGAGCTGAGCCCCCAAGGCAATAACTTATCGTAAGTGTTACCGATGATCCATGAATTGAAGTAAATTTTAAAGCAATATTTGCCAACCGTTAAGCAACAGATTCATGAACCCCTCCTTCCTACGTTTTGATTTATTAATACAAGAGCAGAGATGCAAGAGCAGAGATGCAAGAGCAGAGATGCAAGAGCAGAGATGCAAGAGCAGAGATGCAAGAGTTCAAGTTGACGAGCGCTGCATGACAACTGACTCTTCAATCTTCATCCTTCACCAGACCCCCTGAGTACAAAGGAAGTAAACACTTTAAAACCGGAAAAAGTCACGTAGGTATTTTTCGAAGGTTTTTAACTCGCATAGTTACCACAAGGGAAGGGTCTTATACTAATGACAAGTCAAAACAAGCGAGAAAAGTAAACTTTGGTAGGTTTTTTATGCTAGAAGGAAGGGGACGATTTAGCTTGGTCGCGGTTTCTTCGTAAGCCGTAATTCAAGGGCCGATTGTTTTTGAATTAGAAAACGGATTGTTTATCCCCGCGAGGAAATAAAAGAAAAATTCGTATTCTATCCGAATATGCACGTTTGAAACGAAAAAATTAAAAATTTGCGTGCACGTACAGCTTTTATAGAAGGTGTGTTTGCTCCATAATATTTTGTTGATTTTCGATCGCACCGGAAGTCCACACGGAATTCAAGTAATCTGATTGGTTGTTGAAACAATGTAAACAAACGCCCTCATTGGCTCAAAACAAAATCTGCCCTTGTTGTATTGAGCACTTTTCGACATTTCGCGAACAAAACTTTGTTTGTTTGAATATATATATATATATATAGTTAAAGTTCAAAGACTCGACAGGTTTGATTAGACATTTTATTACTATTTAGTTTCGTGCCACAAATATTGTGTGGTACTCTCAGATAAAATGGTCTAATGACTAAGATGTAGTTTGAGATGATTATATAAGTGTCTAGATTAGGGATTATTTGGAAATTCTTCACGTTCATTCGTTATTTCAACTAAATAGTAATAAAATGTCTAATCAAACCTGTTGAGTCTTTGAACTTTAACTATAATATGCTCTGGATTCCCATCGAGCACTCTGCCAAAGGTTTTTACAACATCTTCTACAGTATATATATATATATATATAAGAAAAATGTCATTATTTGTCAACAAGAAAAGGAAATAATCACTCGTTTTGTATTATTTTATTGCACAAACGTTTTCGCTGTGAAGCTCTTCAGGTGCTATGAAAATTATGAGTGTTAACGCTACTTAAGTATACATGGTTACGTCATCAATGAGTGGTGTTATTTACAGGGTTATTCAGATTACTTACAGGAAGTATTTTTCATATTACGTCATAGTTAACTAAAATTATATTATATACTAGAATTAAGTTTAGGTTTGAGAAATGAAATAACTTGTTTTTTTTTACATTCTCGTTCGATTCGATTACTGCTGGAACAATGATAAATAGGCATGATTCGAAATTTGCCATTGCTACACATATTTAAGTGTTGACTTACAGGTAGATGTCTATATCGTTCATGTTTTATCTGTTCCTTGTGTAGAGTTACTCTGTTTCGGAGATTCTGTGTCTGGCCGATATAGAAGTCTTGGCATTTCGGACATATTATTATATATATGACGTCTTTACTCTTACATGACATTGAAGACTTTATTGTCCACGTTTTACCATTTTTAAGTTCCAGAGAGTCTCCTGTTGTGATATAGTCACATGTTCCGCATCGTGTTTCTTCACATTTTGACACTGTTGGTTTGCTGTTGTTGCTTGAAAATTCGGCTTTCGTTAGTAAACGTTTGAGATTTTTTGGTTGTCGTCGGCTTACTATAAGTTTAGTGTTTTCCAGTAAAGTTTTCATTGGGTCTGAATTTGAGAGGAATTTTAAAGTGTTTTCACCGTGCTGACGATGGGCGGGTTGTTAGGATTGTGTGTGATAACTAAAGGAAGAATGTTATTATTGTTTGATTTCTCTTTTGCCGTTTTCAGTTCCGTGATTGTTAGTCGCTTAGCCTTGTGGATTCCTTTTCTAATAATTCCTTGCGTGTAGTTCTGCTTTCGTAAAAATGTTTCCAGTTCTTCCAATCGCTTATCTTTGATATCGTCTTTTGTCACAATTGTGCATATCCGTCTTGCTAACAAATATGATATGTTGTGTTTCGTATGTTTGGGATGGCATGAAAAAAAATCTAAGTATTGGTGACTGTCAGTCCCCTTGTAAAAAATGTCGGTATAAACATTCGTCTTTTCTTTGTAAACTAATACATCGAGGAAAGATAGTTGGTCAGGACTTGATTCCATTGTGAATTGAATTTTTGGATGAAGACTATTTAGTAGTTCGAAAAAATCTTGAAGTTCTGCTGTTGATCGTTGCCAAAATATAAAACAGTCATCCAAAAATCGTTTAAAATCTTTTATAAAGTTCTCTTGTTCTATCCGCCCATATCGTTCTTCGAATTTCTGTAGAGTTGTCGCTCCAAGTAGCCCATAACGAGGGTGGCGTATGTTGGAGCCATCTTAGTTCCCATGGCGGTTCCCTGTAGTTGTTTGTAATTTTTGTCATTGAATTTAAATGTATTTTCTTTCAGCACAATCGAAACAGCGTTTAGTATAAATTCTTGTGAAAAAATTCGCGGTAGTGATGTCGAGACGTTTTCCAGAAAGTGTTCGATGGCTTGCAATCCCAGTTCGTGCGGGATACTTGTGTAAAGACTAATGACGTCAAAAGAGACAAATGTTGTGTTTTCGGTTACTTGTTCTGGTATGTGACATAAAAAATCCAAATCGTCCCGAATGTAGCTTGGTACATGTTGGCAAAGAGGTTTCAATGTTATGTCAAGAAAGTTACTTAGCCTATATGTGTGGGTGACGAAGGTCCTGCCATAATAGGCCTCATTTTCAAGTCCGACGGTGGCGACAGTTTTACATATTCAGAATTCTGTTCTTTGACGGCCGCTTTGATGGTCGGAGACTTGTGAATTTTCGGTAAACCATAAAAGTTTGAAGTCTTACTTGTAAAATTCTGCATATAACCGATCTCCTTCTTTGTTAGTTCGTGTTCATAATTCTTTGTTAAGCTTTTGATTTTTTTCGTTGTTTCATCATCTTCGTTGTTGGTTAATTCGGCGTAATTATCTCCGTCTGTTAGTAATTCTAAAATTTTGTCTTTATAGAAAGTTTTGTCCATAATCACTGTTGTTCCGCCTTTGTCTGCCTCTTTTATGATAATTGTATCGTCGTTCCGTAGTTGATTTAAAGCGGTAGTTTCAGTCTGAGAAATATTTATTTTTGTCATAGTGGTAGGAGCCGAATCTGGTAGTTTGAATAATGTATCTAATACGACTGACATATATTCGTTGTCAGACTTTGGAGGAACAAAATGGGATTTGTTTTTAACTACTGAAGTATCTGGTATTGGTTCATGGTTGTTGAAGTGTTCAAGGAGCCGTAGTCTTCTTTGAAATTCTTGTAAGTCGGTTTCAAGTTCCTTTTTGTTCTGTTTTGCAGTCGGTGTAAATTTAAGTCCTCTTTTTATTAGCTGTATTTCATCATTCGTAAGATTTCTGTTCGATATATTAATGATCTTTGGTTCAACTGTGGACTTTTTTCTTAACGTTTCCGTAGTTGATTGTTGTCGTTGGGTCTGTATTGACCTAGATGATTCGGGATATGTATTTCTGCGGACGGGAGGGTTTAAAAAATGGTTCTGTTGTCGGTTATTTTCAGCGTTGTCGGTGATGTTACGTTGATTTCCGCGTATGTTGGTCTTCGTCGTTCAAATGGCTGTCTTGTATCTCGGTTTTGTCTTGCTTCGTGTCTGGGCTGCTTGTTCGATAAATTTCTTACCGGTTTTCTGCTTTGAGTTGGTCGTGGATTGTTGTGGAAAGGGTATGGTTGCGCGTAGAAGGTGCTGTGCGTTCTTTATTGTATGTTCTATATGTCGTTGCACGTTTGTGGGTTCTTTAGTCATTCCTCTGCTGTCGCGGTGTGTATTCCGTATCTTTATTTGCTTTCGGCTTAATTAAATCGGGATTGTTGAACTCATCGGCGTATTTCTCTAGCCACTGCTGTTTGCCCATCGCTTTGCTGATTTGCATTCTTCTGCTGCTGTTTCGTCAATATATATATATAATAACTAAAAAAACATCGGTCCGATATTTCACTAGTACAGACCTCACGCTCGGTCAATAAGTAGTTTATTATATGGCCATAAATGTTGTGAACGTTCTGCGAAACTGACTCGACCCATCTTTCTTGCGAACTAAACGAAAATGGCAGACATTTTCCCATTTTTAAAGTACTTTCCGTTGAGCTAGAATCCTGAAATTTCTACCCCAAATAGTATTTTTCAATTGCTTTTGTTTGATATATTGCTCAAGATCGTACGTTAAGTAGTTGAATAAGAAATCATCTGAAATTCTAATACTTGTGAGAAGTAAATGTTATATTATTACGAACAATATTATGAACGTTTTGAACATTTAAAAAACTTTCACAAAACGTGGAAACTCGAACTATACATCAAATGAAAGCTTATAAAATTTCTAACAACATACCTGCACGATATATTTCAACAATGAGTAGTTCTGAAATTATAATCCATCTTGTTGCATATATACTGACATGACTGCCATTTTGTTTATAAAACTTACGGTCCCGAACGGCAGACTCCGCTCTGAGCGGGCGGATACGGGAAATATCCGACCGCTTATGAACCAATCAAATTGCAGGATTTCCGTATTCGGACCTCTCAGCGCTGCTGCCATATAATAAATACATATATTTAGTAAATAGATTCCATTTTGCCGTTGTCTGTTTAACAAATAAAACATAAAGCTCCGTGCATATGTACTCTTATAAAGGTTCGTTTGACGTCATTTGAACACGAAAGAAGTTGAGTAGAGTGACGTCCTCTGTGCATCTATAACTGAAAGACAAGACCTTACAACAACGAACTAAACTATCTATTGACGACATAATTAGCCTTTTACGCTTCACTCTTTCTAACAGCTATCTTAATTACAACAATCAAACTTACAAACAAATTCACGGTTGTGCTATGGGAAGTCCTGTTAGCCCTATTGTGGCAAACCTCTGTTTGGAGGTTATTGAGGAACTGGCTCTAGCTCAAGCCATTACACCGCCTAAGACATGGTTTCGTTATGTTGATGACCTTTTTTTTTTCAATCATCAAAAAACATGCGCTAACCACTTTCCACGAATTACTAAACTCCATTGACCCACACATAAACTTTACTGTAGAACAGGAACACGACGGACAACTCTCTTTTTTAGACACTTTAGTTACACGCAACCACGGATCTCTTATCACAAACGTTTACCGTAAACCTACACACACTGACAAATATTTAGACTACAACTCACACCATGATAAACAACATAAGACAAGCACAGCACCACTATATATTATTTTAGGTTAAGCGAAAACTTCAAAACAACATAAGGTCAAGGTATACTGAAACTGTATACCGTTCTTGGCGTTTTACACAATATATAAATACTAAATAAATATAATTATTTGTAATACTAAATAAATGCAAATCCCCTACCGTTAACTTTAAAATGATTTTGAGACCACTGAGTGACGAGATTTTGTTTACCATACGGCGTTTGGTTTCTTCAAAGTCTCTGGTTTCGCTTCAAGTTATATTAAATCGGCTGTTTGTTTATCTCAATTGACTCTTTCACTGTCCTTTTCTTCGTTGTTCTCTTTTAAGTTTTAAGTAGAGCTTGAATAATTTAAGTACCAGTACCCTGCTATCCGAACAGCGCAAGTTGTGGATTTGATAACATATACTTATATATATAGTTCAATCTACAGACACGGTGTTTCGCTGTACAACAGCTCATCAATGTAGCTTGGAACAATCTGAATGAATTTCATCAATTACTTATACACATGCGATTGTCGGTGACAACCGCATGTGGGACAGCATCGGTGAAGTACATTCAGATAGCGTGAAGTGCGCATGGGCCCAGAGTGCTCAAACCTCCACAAGGGTAGTGAGCGTTGCATTATCGCTAATAGGTACCCACGGCAACTTCACAGAGTGCTCAACAACACCGAAGTGAAGGAGCGTACATAGTTCAATCTATATATTATATATATATTTAATATTATATATATTTAACAATTATACAATTATACCATTCGCTCTCGTCGTATATGAGCTCATAGCCAACGGGGCGCTTTATTGTTGATTTATTGCAATAAATTATATTAATTGAATATCCGCCACATACGAGCTTCCGTTATGCGTATTGTAGTTTATGTTTTCAAGTTTCTTGCCGAGTTGAAAACAGCTTCAGAATTTTCTCTCAGAGCCAAAAAATACGTTGAAAAGATTGAGTGAAGAATAAAAACAGCTTTGAAAAGTCAAAAGGTGGGTGATTTATTTCTTAATCTGTCGTGGTTCTGAAACCTGTTTATTTATATATATATATATATATATATATATATATATAGATATATATATATGTTATCAAATCCACAAGTTGCGCAGTTCGGATAGCAGAGTACTGGTAACTAACCTGTTAAATTATTCAAATTATTTAAATTTACGTCAGCAAATTATAATTTATAAGTTCGGTTTGATTGCGAAATAATTTTTCAACGATCATGACGGAAGAAATCTTTGCCAGAAAAAATGGTTTCAGCTAAAATGTACATTAATACTACTATGGAAAAAGGCCAAAGAAAGAAGGCTAAGAAGAGATGTGACAGCAAGAAGAGGCAACAATAAATACGACTTAAAACCACTCGAAAAAAAAGCCTAAAAATTACGATAAAGACCGAAAACAATGCCGACCGAAATGTAACTGAAAGAAGAAGGATGTCTCCTGAAACTGTTCAAAGCCGGTAAAGAATTCTGCTCTGGTGTATTCTATCTTAACTCAACAGAGAACGATGAAGAAATTTTGAAACAAACGGCTTTATAGACCATGAAGAGAACTGAATGATGCCTTGTCATATTTATTCATGTTAACAACGAAAAAAGTTACCACGAACGAGAAAAACAATCCGAAAAGAGTAGACTGAATTAGCAGTGTTTGTGGTGACAAAAGCAGAAGAAAGTTTAACAGTAGGAGATTCGTATTTACCAGTTTAGCTGAGTTAAAACGGAAGAAATCTTGAAAATGAAAATCAATATAAATAATATCTTGTCTAGAGCTGTCTTTGGACGCTAGGACGTTGGCATTGTTTTTTTTCGTGGCCACAATTATCTATTTTTGAACAGTGAAAATTTGTCATTTGGTTCATCTCGTTGTTTTTTTTAATATTGACTTTGCAAGTTCTTTCGGTGTGTCAATACAGGACTACGGATGAACTTTGCTAATTAATTTTCTGGGGTGTTTTCTGTGTGTTACTATTATAATACAACAAAAACTAGAGATTGGGATTGATCGGGGGGGGGGGGGGAGAGTAACAAAAATGCATATAAAGGGGGCGAGGGGTTGTTGTGTTCATGTATTTCTAGTTATACATGCATAAATTGTCCAGTCAGAAAGCTTGATTTGTACCACGTGATCAGGCAGTTTAAAGTGATATACCGTATGAGTGTTGATATTGTGAATGACAAGTCGTTTTCTTACAATACGAAGGTCTTCAAAGCAGCTCTAGCTGTTTTGCGGCGACAGGGTCTAGGCTGTGTTAACCATCTCTCCTCCGCAGAGGTTCTTTCGGAGATCCGCTATGTCGGGGATCGTCGGAGATGCGTTAAAATCACAGAATTATTCTGTGGGCGAAATCGTTAGCCGTTGGACTAGTTTCGCCCGCACCACTTATGTCCAGCTGACGCCTCCGAGCATCTCCGACGACCCCCGAAACCTCCAATCTCCGAAATTTAAACTCTGCGGAGGAGAGAGGTGTTAACCATCGCACGCCAATAACAAAAGCTGTTACGCCAATAAACTCTACAGTGCCGACACCTTTGTTTTTGATAGCAATACTCAAAACGGGCTTCTAAACAAAATGAGGTTCGAGGTGATGTATTTTCTGTGCAGACGAAGTCAGGAAAACCTGAGAACGATGACAACAGAAATATTTGAACTATCAGTCGATAGCACGGGCAAGAGGTACATTTACCAAAAACTGGATGAACTCGACAAAAATCATCGTGAGTTAACTACAGGAGCTGTTTCACAAGGAAGAATGTATGAATTGCAAGGTATGACTATGTCTATAATATATACACATTTTACAAGACTGACAACATGAACATAAACTATGAATTCATACTTTTTAGGAAGTCCTGCCTGTCCTGTAGAAGTTTTGAAATACATAAGTAAGCTGAACAAAGCAAGAAAAGATCTGTGGCAAAGGCCACTGGACAGCTTCCTCCCAGAAGAAGAAACCTGGTTCTGCAAAGCCCCTTGGAAAAAACACAGTGACACAGATGATGCCGCGTATATCGCAACAAGGAAAACTTTCACAGCGTTTCACACAAATCATTCCATACGATCAACGGCCATAACAGTTTTAGACGAAGCAGGTTTGTATGCCTAAACATGCATAACTTATAGCTATAGCTAGGTTTTAACCCTTAAGTTTACTTTCATTTCTTCTCCAAAACAGGATATGAAGCAAGGCATATCATGGCCGTCTCGGGTCATAAAAATGAAGCTGGTATTCGATCATATTCTTCGTATGTATCGGAAGATCAGACGCGAAAGATATCAGAATCTTTGACCCTGGCTGCTGATAATGATACTAAGAATTCAAATACAGTTGTTGATATCCGCTATCAAGAGCAAGGCAAGACATCGCCTGAAAGACCATTGGCATTGTCACTACTGGATGATTCTGAACTTCTTTCTACACCGCAACTAAACCAGGTTATGAATACAGTCCTATATCACCTGTAATGTCCACATCTAAAGACATCTTTAGATACAACAAGTTTGATGGCTGTACTATTGACATAAATGTTCAGCAGTATACGTAACTGTTTTATTTTCATCAGTTTTCACTCAGTTTTAATTCTTTGTTAATCTTTTTTTTTCTTAATAAATAAAAATGTTCACTACATGTTATCTCTCCACTCTATTATTATATTAACCATGGTTTTAAATGTTCTATAGGGCGAATTCGTACATTCGACTTTTGATAAATCTTTAGACTTTTATACTAAATTTGGGAGAAATTGCCGGTGAACCACTCCACTTGAACGTCACGCATGTTTCGCATCCATCATATAAATGCATCATAATATGTGCCGATTTAAAGATTGTTTCGATATAATATATAATTTATAGACCTTTCGCTCGGGGAATTCGATGAAATATTACCCCTCGGGATGAGATATCCCTCGGGGTAATATTTCATCGATTTCCCCTCGCTCCAGGTCTATAAATGCTAAATATATATTTGTTTGTATAAAGTCAGCATATACTTTAAGTAGTAGTAAAAATATGAGCGGGTTGATCTATGCCCATAAAGATCGGACGCGAATATTTTACTTACTTATCAAATTCTAAGTGTACATGATGAATACTTTGTTTAAGAGTTGTAAGAAACGTTAGATAAGATCATTTTAACTCAGAAAAAACTGAATTTGAGCCGCTAGTGTCTAATAACTTTGATAAAACATTGATGTTTTATTTACAAACACCTGATTAAACATTCATTTCTTTTGAATTTTCCTTATGAATTATTAAGATTTGATAATGTGATCTTAAAATTTACTTCTAGAAATTTATTAGCGATGATGGTAACTATAACGAATCTGTTGGTATTAATGAACCAATAACTGGTCTTAATATATATATACGCGAGTGGCACAACTGTCCTGCAGTTACGCTTGACCTACGTGCTTGTGGTAAGTAACAATTAGTTGTTTTCTAGTTTGTTATCTACGCTGTGCTACCTGTTGTCATATTTATGTTGCTAGTCATTTGCAAATATTGTTGGTGCATGTAAAACAAAATAAAATTCAATAAAATAGCAGGATCCGACTTTACTAGCGTAGCGTAGGGTAGTGAAACAACATAACTTAGCTTAGCATAGCACAGTATAGCACAGCCTAGCACAGAGCATACAGCACATGTAGTATTTGCGAAGAAGTGCTCTATGATGAATATCGCTTGACAATTAACATCGAATGCAAACCGATTAATAATCACTCGGTTAGTGATTATATATTGCAAAAGAAGTTGTTTTAATACAAGGATCCACGCCGAAAGATTGCTTGTAAAGTTTTAGCTTGAAGTCTGGTCTTGAAAACGTGAAACGTTTTTCATATTTTGTTCCAATTATACTGTAGAGCTAACTTAACAAACTCTAAATGACTTTACTAAATAAACGGTATGTATAAAGGACTGGTGGCTAATCATCCTTACTCGCAGCCAGCGGCTGAATTACGAAGGACGTAGATCAACGTGGCCATGTCGAGGCATCAAAGGCGCTCCAGGCAGCCGCCATACGACACACACAGTTCAGACCACGGATCACAGCTAAGATGTTAGGTGTTGATTTTATGGAGGGAAGAAAACCGGAGAACCCGGCGGAAAAACCCTCGAAGCACAGGAGAGATCAACTACAACTCTACTCACATAAGTTCAAAGCTCGATAACGGGGTGATTCCCAAGCGGTCACCTATCCAAGTACTTACCCGGTTTAACCGGGCTTAACTTTTTGGTGAGAGGCAGAGCGCTAACAGCGCACGCCACCCGTGTGCTGTATATCTGGCATCAATAACTTTCATCTTCGGTACATATATTAATCTTACTGATGTAAATTATTTTGCACCTTCTGTTATTTGTTAGGAGCATGCCATCACCTTCCCGAGAAGAGTAGGCAGACACTGGAATGCACACTGTACAATAAAACATGCACCTACTCGTGTAAGCCGGGGTACAATCACGGAAAGAAAAGAAAAACATGCAATCTAGACGGGTCGTGGCAGGGGGGTGATTTAGTATGTAAAGGTATGTAATGCAAAGAGTATTTATATATGTTGTTAGCTTTTGTAACCTGGGAACAGAATTGATGTCAAAAATAGGCATCTTAGGGCCTGTTCACATGAGGCGAGTTATCTCAGGGGTAGGGTTATCCCTATCCCCCGAGATAACTCGGTGTTAGTTTATTTCCATGTTAAAAAAGTAAACCGTTCACATGAGACCGAGATAACTCGGGGGATAGGGATAACTCGATAGGGTATACGATAGGGTAACCCTAGCCCCCGAGTTATCCCTACCTCCATGTGAACGCTTTCACCCGAGTTATCTCGGGGGGTAGGGTCAACTTAGGCATGCGTATCTATGCTGTTGCTCGGGATAACTCGGGGTGAAGCGTTCACACGAAGCTAGGGTTATCTCGGGGGCCAGGGACAACTCGGTAGTTGCGTTTTATCATGTGAAATAGGGTCAACTTTGACCCTAGCCCCCGAGTTATCCCTATCCCCCGAGATAACCCGGTCTCGTGTGAACAGCCCCTTAGTTTCTACCCGACATTGTTTGTTTGAAGTTTTGCCATATTTATGAAGTGCGCTTGACTGGACTTGATTTGACTTGACGTAACGTAACAGAGAGGTTAGAGAGGCTTAGGAACGGGTAAATTTCACGCAACATTAAGGAAAACAACTACGTTTTGCCCATCAAGCTATTATGCCGAGACGCGTATATTAGCAAAATAGTTGCAATGACAAACTCAAACTCGGACTGGTATGAAAGCCTGTCTTCTGTATCTAGTAATACCACTCGTATACCACTTTGGAATTACGATCCACTAATTGTGAAGAGTAGAAGAACGAAGAGGTAGCCTTCGTACACCCGTCAAAATTTGAAACTATACTTTTAAATGCTTTTAAAAAAACAGAAGAAATTCTGAAGCGGCGTAAATAAGGGACGACGGTTGTATTCATTTCCTCTTTAGAAAGCGTTGAAACATTAAAAGTATTCTACAATCTCTTAACCCTCCCCCAACACAACGTATTGTTCTGGTAATAGACGACCAGGTGTATTTCAAGGCTGTCTTTTTCAGCAATGACGAAACCCACACTGACAACCATCTGTCCGGTATCCAGAATATAGAGCACATGGCTATATAACTGAACATCGATCTAAAGGCGGATTTCTATTTAGCTATTTTTGTTGTGTCTGCGACTTTTTGCGATCAATTTCTTTGTCTTATATAAGCTTTCGGCTGGAACGGTCCACTTGACAGCCTATAATGTAAGACAAGGCGGGCCGGCTCGGGCACCTCGCAAATATTAAAATGGCTGAAAGACTAGCGTTTTAAACGGAAGGTTAGCATCGAGTCTGCGCGCTTGCTTTAGCAGTCGGTCGTGTATGTATAGGACGTCATGACTGGAGACTTGTTGCTGCATGTACATACACGCTTCTAGAATCTTAGTTGCGAGACAGATAACTTTCTGTGACATAGCATTACAACTTTTTCTTGCTTGATATACACATGTGAGATTGCATGTGGGTGCATGGTACTGCGACTTGAAGGGTTATGCATTTCGCAGTCTCTTATCCCCTCCTTTTGTGGATATCCACTGATCTACATGTCGGTTTGTGGATATCCAATGTTGCATGTTGCATCTCCGTTGCGAGACAGGTAGCCTGCTATGACGTATATGCGTATGTCAAATTGTGGATCCGATGGTGGAAGTATTAGAGTCAATTTTGTCGACATAGCGTATTAGCTATGAGACTGATAGGGGCTCGATAACTTGCGTGGCATTGTGGGATGCATACACCATGATCGCATCTCGAAAGCTGTTCGATTGCGCTTCTTTGCTGTTTCGCTTGTTTGGTCTCATTAGGTTTGATTTGCCTGTCATATTTATTATTATTGTTTACAGCCAGGCGTGTAAGCTACAGCAGATACGTTTCAGAGTCTGATGGAGTGGGAAATGCTCTGCCCATATAGTCGGCCACCACGAGTAGCGTTCTTTTGTCGATCGTCTCAGTTTTTCTTTCTTTAAACCGAGTACGAAGTGCCTGTATAGTTGTTAGGAGTTCTTTTGCTGTAAATGTTTGAATTAGCGTCCGCGGCCTTTAACCCCCCCCCCCCCCCCCCCCAAAAAAAATATGTAAAGGGAGCGTTAAATCGGAATGTGCGCTAATTTCGACGGAGGCGCTTAACATGTATTTAAAACAGTAGCATTTTGTCAAGACACCATTAACATAAACATGTCGAGCCTATATATACACTGTCGTCAACAACGCCATATTTCTCGTGAAGTCACTCACAATGTTGTATATGAAAAGAGCTATCGTACGTCATTGGAAAATTTGCAGTTGTAACTTTCTATGCTCAACAAGAAACAGTTTGCCTCGAGGAGTAATTACTTCGTTCGCAAACCTCTTGCGGGCATATGGAAACACACATCGAGTCTTGTAACATTTATCGTAAAGAGTTCCAATTTCTAATCTCTCCATCTTGACCAATACAACTAATTTTAAAATTTTAAGATACTGTATATTCCTGCCTATATATATATATATATATATATATATATATCTGTGGCATTAAAACTTAATTTTTTGAAAACCTTACCTTACCTTACCTTACCTTACCTTACCTTACCTTACCTTACCTTACCTTACCTTACCTTACCTTACCTTACCTTACCTTACCTTACCTTACCTTACCTTACCTTACCTTACCTTACCTTACTTTACCTTATACCTCGTTTAAAAACCTCTTGCGGGCGTATGGAAACACACATCGAATCTTGTAATATTGATCGTAAAGAGTTCCAATTTCTAATCACTCCATCCTGCCTATCTGTGCCATTAAAACTTAACATCCCCCACAATGTTTTTGAAAACCAGTGTTTCTAATTTCGTTTGATCTGTCCTGCTGTTGGATATCGTTTATTAGTATGAATTTGCCGTATTTATTTTATAAAGCTTAATGGATCTGTTATCGTTGACTGTCCATCTATGCAGCTACGCCACAACCGTAGTGATAAGTTTATCAATTTTTTTTAAGCCAAGTAAATCTAATCATTGAACTTAACACATTTTTTTGCAATTACATGAAGTATTTGCTGTTGTATTGCTAATGAATATAAAGCGACAGTTTTATAGCCCCTTAGTGCATGAAATGTAGAATTGACAAAAGGAATTTGAACATTTATGGCAGGAAAGAATAACTTTTGTGGAACTATAGTTATACAATTTTTTTGAAACAAAATAACTGAACGAATGCCACATTTCAAGCAAAAATGCTTGTTTCAAACAAAATGTTGTGTTTAAACTGGGTATGCTTTATTTTTAGGGTAATTTTACTCATTAATGATAATTTTACTTAATTAATGATGGTTTATGGTTTCAAATTTATACTAAAACAAGTTGGCTACTCGACGTTGTTTGCTGATCAATTTGTCAATGATTGTATACTAATTTAACAGTAGTAATTCAATTTCAAGATTGTTGCTACTTTTCTTTTTTTTTGAAAGACATTAATGAATGTACGTCTACAGATCTGCATAAATGTCATAGAGATGCTAAGTGTTTCAACAGTGATGGAGGTTACACGTGCACTTGCAAAAGTGGTTTTTCAGGAGATGGAAAGACATGCACTGGTAAGCTGTTATTATAAATCATGTTGGTTGCTTTACATTAGAAGTGGGCAACCTACTACCCACAGGTACCTACCACTTTTATCTAAATTTACTCTGACGGGTGTGTAGGTTTATCGAGCAAAGTCATTACAAATTGTAGTTTAATTTTTGAAATTCAAAGTAGTGTGAAATTCAAAAGAATTTTTACTTTAAAACGAGGTCATAAGGGCTAATTTATATGCACATAAAAGAATTCTAATTCGGCGGCCATTTTTGAATAAGGTCTATCTATATTCAAGGAATTACAGAACCAATAAAAAATATTAGTTTCAACTTAAACGTTACCTAAAAGCGTTTTTTAATGTTGAGTAATATTTTTGCAAAATCTAATTATCGTATTAATGCGAAAGAACAGAGAAAAGAAACCACTATAGTCAATTTGGCGCAGGGTTAAAAGAGCACCAAAAGGCTGTTTTCTTCTCAAAAAATTAAAATTCTGCTTTGTCGCGTGTACGCGTGTCGAATCAAACATGAGAAAAACCCAAAAATTTATAGTACCGGAAGTATATGTTAACTTTTATGGTTTATAGCGTATTTATTGAAGAAAAAGTTCGCTTATACATAATCTGCTTAGCTCGGCATTAAAAGGAAACAACAACATAAAACGTTCGATATACGTTTTTTGATCACGTGTCCGTTTCACTAAATGTACCTATATGTCCCTAAATATCAATATATATACCAGTTAATACTTGAATACTATAATATATCAACACCCCCACTCAGACTCAGATTTGTAGTCACTATGATGAGTCTGTTCTCATGCTTCAGTTAGTTCAGTTACCCAATAAAACACAACGATGTTTTTCAACTTTAACACGTGGTAAAGACTTGGTCAATATATCCGCTGTCATATCGTCCGTTGGAATGTAATGAATTCCGACTTCTCCGTTTTCTACTCTTTCTCTGATAAAATGTAGCTTCGTGTCGATATGTTTCGATCTCTTGTGCATAACTGGGTTGTGACACATCTTGATACACGATTGGTTATCTTCTCCGATTTGGGTTGGCTCTTTCACCGGATAACCAAAGTCTTTCATTACTGATCTAAGATAAATTGCTTCTTGAACTGCCGCTGCCATAGCTTGATATTCAGCTTCTGTTGATGATAACGCGACTGTCGCTTGTTTCTTTACTTCCCAACTTATAGCTGCGCCATTTCCTTCGAATTTGAAATAGTAGCCAGTTGTGGACTTTCGATCATCGAGATCACCGCTCCAGTCTGCATCTGCATCACCGATAAGTTTCATGTTGGAGTTCTTTACGAAAGTCAATCGTAGACCGATTGTTCCCTTTAGATATCTTAAGACGTGCTTTGCTGCTTTCCAATGTGAGGTATCGGGCTTGTCAAAGAATCTTGATAGCTGATTGACTACGTTAAGAATGTCAGGTCGAGTTTGTTTCCCAATATACAGAAGGGATCCAACCAAACTTCGATATAACTTCTCGTCAACTAATTGCTGCTCATCACTGTTCTTCACTAACTTGAGGTTTACTTCTCCAGGTGTAGCCACAGGTTTGCAATTGCTCATGTTGAATTGATCAAGGACGTTCTCGATATACTTCTCTTGATCTACGGTGATCTTGTCTCCAGATCGTAGAATTCGCATTCCCAGGAACCAGTGCAATTCTCCACGATCATCCATCTTGAAATTCTTTTCCAACATCGATTTGATTCCATTAACAACCTCAGGTGCTCCTGCGATTATCATATCGTCGATCCATACTAGTATATACGAAAACGTTCCGTCCTTTTCTTTCCTCACGAAAAGACAGTAGTCGTTGCGACTTCGTTGGAATCCATTCTTGATAAGTAGATTTGCTAAGGATTCGTACCAATTCTTTGCTGCTTGTTTAAGACCGTAAATTGACTTGTTTAATTTGCACACTAAAGTCGGTCCGTTTTCTTCTCGCTTGGTAAAACCTTCGGGTTGTTCCAGATAGATTTCTTCTTTGATTGGTGAGTGAAGATACGCTGATTTTACATCCATTTGACCGAGATGTAAATCTTTCTGTGCTGCAACTGCTAACAAGGTTCTGAATGTCTCTGGCTTGCATGTTGGTGCATACGTTTCAAAGAAATCTAAGCCTTCGACTTGCGCGAAACCTTTCGCCACGTACCGAGCTTTATACTTGTCTACTTGACCATCTGCATCGTATTTAACTCTGTATACCCATTTTCCAGGTAACACATTCTTATCTTTCGGTTTGTCAACAAGTGTCCAAGTGTTATTGTATTCTAGTGATTCAACCTCTGCTTGCATTGCTTCTTTCCAGTACTTGGCTTTTGTTGACTTTACAGCTTCTCTGTACGTTTTCGGGTCTGTAACGGTTTCTTCTTCTTGTTCGGTTGCGTTGAAGAAAGTATAAGAATTGCCATATCTTTCAGGAGGTCGTCTGTTTCTGTTTGCTCTTGGAAGTGGTTCTGCTTCTTCATTATCTTCAGCTTCATCTCCATCTTGTGGCTGGACTGGTGCATTTGGAACTTCTTCTGCGATTTCCCCCACTTCATCTACGACCGGTTTCTCCTTGGTTGGTTCATTAGAACATTCGTTGTCGGGATGTAGGTTTGGATTCTCTACAATTGACTCTTCTTCTTGACAGGATTCTTCTTTAGGGGAGAATGGTTGAATTTCATTCTCTTTGAAAATCACATTGCGTGCTTTGATTATCTTCTTTGTGGTGAGCTCTTGTAATATGTACGCTGTACTGTTGCTGTCGTAGCCAATGAACTTCGCTTTCACAGATCTGGGATCCAGCTTTCGTATCTTGACTTTTCTCTTCTTCACGTAAGCTGTGCATCCGAATACTCTGAGGTGATTTCTTCTAGCTGTTTTCCCTATGAAAAGCTCGAAGGGACTCTTTCCTTGATTGCTACTTGCACTCACGGTGAGATTTCGAATGTGTACACGGTATCTAAGGCTCGGACCCAATATTTCTTCGGGAGCTTCGCTTGTATAAGTAAACACCGTCCCATTTCTACTAAGGTGCGATTGAAGCGCTCTGCGACTCCATTTTGCTGTGGTGTTTCAGGAACTGTAAACTCTTGCTTTATCTTTGAGTCTCTGCAGAACTCTTTAAACTGATGTGAGGTGTACTCTGCACCATTATCTGTTCGTAATGTTCTAGGTGTTCCAGTTTCGGCAACATATTCTTTGAATTTGTCGAGAACTTGTGACTTCTTGCTCATGTACTTTACAGCTGCATACTTGGTGTATTCATCGATGAATGTCACTGCATATCTGGACCCGCTTAGACTAGCTACTTCAAAAGGACCGAGGATGTCCGAATAGACAAGTTCAAGAGCTTTCTTCGCCTTATTTCCCACCTTTTTTGGTACAGGTTGGCTTGCTTGTTTTCCCATTGCGCACGTCTCACACGCTTCTTTTGTGTCGCCTTCACAACCAATGGTACGCTTTACATCGGTTTTGTTGAGATGCCCGAGACGCTTATGCCATAAATTGTTGTTTCCTTTGATGCTTTGTTTGGTTTCGTTGCAGGTGGGTTGATTGACTAAATTCTGATACTTAACTTTCAAGAAGAACAGGCCAGTGTCTTTTCTTAAGTTAATTTCACGTCCATTATTCAACACCATTCTTTCTTTGCTTTCGTTAAAGATGAACTTGTGACCAAAATTGACTGCTTTGTTCACCGACAGAAGGTTGACTTTATAGTTAGGCACATACAAAACATTTCTCAGAGTCAGTTCTGCCATCTTTCCGTTCTTTAACTGAACTGTTATTGGCACATCACCGATTCCTTCAACTGCTGTGAGGTTTCCTTTGGGATCTCTTACGCTCTTCTCATTTGCTGTGCGTAGATTTCTAAATAGGGTCTTCTGGTTTACAATGTGGTATGTGCAACCAGTGTCTACAATCATGTGATTTGCCATTTCTGTGCTAATGCTTTCTTCTTGTAAAGGACTGACGAAGCATTCTGAATAAGATGACACCGCATTTTCATCTTTTCTCCTTGGTTTGTCTCTACATGCTTTTGCTAAATGTCCTCTTTTGTTACATTTGGAGCATGTTGCTGTGCTTCTTTTGTTACATTGCCTTGCAAAGTGTCCTGTATTTCCACAGACGTAGCAAGCTTTGGGTTGCGATGGTGTTTTGTTTCCACCTTGTCTGTTTAGCGAGTGCATTGCCACTGACGAATCAACTTCCGCTTGCTTTCTCTGTATACGACTGTCCTCGTAATTTTGTAGACGGGTTCTCAGTTCGGTAAATGTCGACGCTGGATTGAAACTTTCTTGAACAACGAAATGTTCGTATTTCTCTGGAAGTCCATTGATTACTAATGCATTGAAAAGTGTCTCTGACATTTTCTCGCCAGCATCTGCAAGTCTAGACATAAGTTCTTGAGATCGTATAAAATATTCGTGTAGTTTCTCTTCTTCTCTGAGCTGCAAACGCGATAGTTGTCTCACTAAACTAACCACGGTTGGCTTTTCTACATTCGAATAACGTTGCTGTAATAAACGCCATGCTTTCGCGCCATCGCCAGTTCCGTCTGGGTATAAACAATCATGTCGAATATACATCAAACTTGTTTTGTCTAGCGCCAACGCAATATGACCCCAAACGCTGTTATTACGCTCGTTAATTGCTTCAATTTCTTTGTTTCGTTGCTGTACTTTAGCCTCCCATTCTGTTGTTTGTTGAGCCGTCGCTTCGGGGCTTAACGGAGCGATTTCTGCTGGTATAACGTCCTTACCAAGTAACGATTTGAATAGCCCTTTTGTTTGTATAAAAGCTGTAAATTTCGTACTCCATGCTGGATAATCCTCAGCATTTCCGCTGAAACTAAGCCACTTTACTGTATGACTGTCCATCTTCAATATCCTGGGCCCATAACCTGTTAACTTTTATGGTTTATAGCGTATTTATTGAAGAAAAAGTTCGCTTATACATAATCTGCTTAGCTCGGCATTAAAAGGAAACAACAACATAAAACGTTCGATATACGTTTTTTGATCACGTGTCCGTTTCACTAAATGTACCTATATGTCCCTACTATAATATATCAACAGTATATGTAACAATACTCGTGGTAGTTATAGATGTGAAGCTTGCATGAATAAAATGCACCTAGCAATGGCGATTGTGTTGGTAAGTATCTTCTATAGCTTATCCATTTAGATCTGTAGAACAGATTTATCAAGAGAAACAGGAAGAGTGCTGCGTTTGCAAGCATGTGTTTGTTAAAAATTAAGTGTAAAAAATTAAGTGTTCGAATTGCCCTAATGGCTGCTAATTAATGCATGATTTAAAAAATCTGTTTGAGAGACTGCAAATAATTGACAAGCTATATGTAGAATCTGCTGCCGTACTGAAAAAATACGTATTTGGCTTTTGACGCGGTAATTCTACAACCACAATTGGAATACTGAATGATATTATTGGGGGAAAATGAGTAGAGTTCTATTAATGGAAAATAACGTCTTCCAGATTTCTATCAGTCTCTTGCACAAGAAGTCGTTTTCTTGCATGAATTGTTAATTCACGGATAACTAAGCCATCCATGTTTATATTAGTAACACATTTGTTGGTAAGTGATTATCACATGTTTATAATATGTCTTTTTTGCAAAGATGACAAAATATACTCCGTTTTGCCGTTTAATCTATACGTTTGCCTCCATATTGAGACGGAAATCTAATAGAGGTTCTTTTTCTATTTCTTTCCGCTTTCCGCCAGCACTCCTTTTGTCTAGTTGACCATTCCGACACATTTCCGATGACCCCTGAAATCTCCGATCTCAAAGAATCTCTATTGGAGTTTCTCAAGGTCAATTATTTGTTGGCTCTTCTGAGTTCTGATTGCATGGTCATAGCATGGTCCGTAAAAATGCGTGTCGGGATTTTGGACCACGGTCCGTCTTATTCCGTATCCAGACTGCTGTCCCAGATGTTAATATTCACTTTGGAATAGCTCGTAAATGGCTCTTGGAACACGAATTTCATTAATGTAGTCGCGACAAAATTGGAGACTAATACCAAAGCTTGCCGGTGATGTCGCATGATTGGCGATGGCCGCGCGGTGTTAAGAACAAACTCCTCTACCGCCAGCCAATTCACATTGAAGTCGAGTGAAAGTTGGAATTGGCTTTAAAATATTCGTTAAGAAACCCAAAATATTACTCCAAATCCAAATCTTTCAGTCCACGGGGTTTATTTTCTTTGCTTTTGGTCGATGGATTATTCTAATTTGAGAATTGATATTTTTTAGATAACGACGAATGTCTAAACACAAACACTTGTGGCACTGGAAGAAGTTGTAAGAATATTCCTGGTAGTTACACATGTTCAGGTAAGTAACTTCTATCTTGTGTTGGTAAGGAACTTGTAACTTTTTCATTTAGTTCTCCCGGTCAAATTTATCAAAAAAAAGGAACTAAAAGTATATGTTATCATTTCAAAGTAGAGTGCTGCGCTTGCACACAGTGTGACAGTTCAAATTGCTCTGATGGCTGATGATATTATAAATCTGTTTAATAATGATAATAATGTGGTGATGATGATGATGATGATGATAATAATAATAATAATAATAATAATAATAATAATAATAATAATAATAATAATAATAATAATAATAATAATAATAATAATAATAATAATAATAATAATAATAATAATAATAGCTGAAAGACGAGAACCGCCGTGGAAGTTTCGACTTTAGAAAAAGCTGGAAAATATGAGAGCCGATATCAGCAGACTGGAAGAGTTGAGGAAAGGAAAACTTATAAACATAAAAGTGAAAAGGGAACTCCACAAGAGATACCATCTGGATACAAAAGACCACTTAATAGTTATAGAAGAGATTAAACAACTGATTACAGCAACCACTAAAAAGCTTGAACGATTCCAACGACGGGTGGATCAGTACAGGCAAAACAAGACCTTCAAATATGACAAATCTCGTATCATTAGTGAGATTAAAGGAGACACTCGTGACTAGACCGATAGCCCCCCCCCCCAAAGAAGACACTGAACGTTTGGGAAAACGAGAAAATGCACAATGATGATGCCGCGTGGCATCAGAGATACTCAAGAAGAATTGGCAAACATCAACCAACAGGATTAAGAAAGAGAAGCAACTCAAACAGCTAAAGAACACCAAGAACTGGAGATCTCCAGGCCCAGATATGATTCATGGCTATTGGTGGAAGAAGCTCACACATGTGCATGGAAGGCTATCAGAACAACTGCAGTATGCCCTGGACCATGGACCACCCGAGTGGCTAACGGAAGGCCGTACAATCCTCATCTAAAAGAGCAAGGCAAAAGGTTTAATTCCTTCAAACTATAAACCTCAAATGATGTAAAGATCATCTGGAAAGCCAGAACGTAATTCCAACTGAACAGAAAGGATGTCGTAAGAGAAGCCGCGAAACAAAACATTAGCTACTGATTGACAAGCTACTGCTATTCGACAACCGGAAGAAAAACAAAAACCTAGAGATTGTCTGCATAGATTACAAGAAGGCATATGACTCTGTTTCACACAGGTGGATTAGAAAATGTCTACGAATGTTCAAGGTTAGTGACAACGTAGTTAGTTTCATGCACAAGGCCATGAAGACTTGGCGGTCTCAGCTGTGGTGCGGAAATGACCATCTAGGAAAAGTAAACATTAAACGCGGCATTTTTCAAGGTGACTCGTTCTCACCTCTTATGTTCATCCTAGCCCTTGCACCACTGTCCAGTATCCTGAACAACATGAAGGCAGGGTACACACTATCAGGAGGCATTAAAATCAATCATTTGTCATATATGGATGATCTCAAGCTTATTGAAAATAAAAACAGAACAGAAATTGAGAGTCTTACTCACACCATTAGAGTCTTCTCTGAAGACATTGGAATGGACTTCGGTGTTGAAAAATGTGCTACCCTGTCCATCAAAAGGGGAAAGAGAGCGGAGACATCAGGCATTGATCTGCCATCGGGTGAAACCATAAGGGCCCTGGAGGAGGAAGGCGCATACAAATACCTTGGGGTATTAGAAGCAGACAACATCAATCATAATGATATGAAAGAGTGTAAAAACGAGTATCTGACACGTTGGCGCCAGGCACTCAAGTCCCACTTATATGCTCGTAATAAGATTGATATCATCAACATGTATGCAGTGGCAGTGATCAGATATTCTACAAGCATCATCAACTGGACGATTGAGGATTTAAATAACCTGGACCGCAAGACTCGAAAAATCTGTATCATGTATGGCACACACCATCCGATGGCTTGTGTCGAGAGACTCTATCTCCCTCGTGGGAAAGGAGGTAGGGGGTCTTATTGGTATCCGAGATGCAGTGGAAAAGGAAATCAATGGGCTTTTATCGTATCTCAATAAGGTAGAAGAACCTTTCCTAAAGAAAGTTAAGCCTGGTTTTCACTAGCGACGTAAGCGTAAGCATATAACGACGTACGCAAGCGCAGTAAGCGCTTAGTACATGGTAGATGAACACCTTTGAATTTAGGGAAAACGAAGTGTTAAATTGACCTTGAAGTGCTTACTGCGCTTGCGTACGTCGTTATGCTTACGCTTACGTCGCTAGTGAAAACTAGGCTTAAAGGAAGCTAACCTGATAAGAGGCACCAGAGATGAGGAGAACACCCGGTCTCTGAACGAGAAAAGAGTTGAAGCTTGGAGAGATAAACCACTCCATGGAAAGTTCTTCCTCATAGCAGGTGGCCACCAGGAAATGGAAAGAAACTTTCGTTGGCTGACAAATGAATGGCTGAAGATCACTTCCGAAGCCTTGATTGTGGCAGCTCAAGACCAGGCCCTAACCACAAGCAACATCCAAGCTAAAATTCATCACACTAGTGAATCGTCCAAATGCCGACAGTGTGGCACTAAAGACGAAACCGTGGCGCATATCCTAAGCGGATGTGAAGTACTAGCGAACAGTGAATATTAATCGACACAACCGAGTTGCCAGCGAAATTCACTGGGCTCTGTGTGGAAAATATGGATTCGACAGATCCAAACACCATTGGCAACACCAGGTAATCCCAGTTATCGAGAATGAGAAAAGTAAAATCCTCTGGGATTTTAACATCTATACCGATCATAGTGGTTGACAAAGCAGTAGGCACTATCAAGATATCGCCAACATCGAAGACAAGTATAGAGACAAGATTGAACGTTACAAAGACTTGCAATATAATTGCAATATCATCCCTATAATTGTAGGAGCTTTCGGGTGCACGAAGAAAAATCAAAGAGCCCTCCAACATCTAGACATCGAGCATGAATGTCATAGTAACAGTATCCAGAAGACAGCAGTCATGGCCTCCGCGTACATCTTACGGAGGTTCTTATCCTGCTAGGCCCAAATGACTGGTTGTCCACCGCCTAGTGAGTGCCACAACCAGTGCATATTATGTACTGTGAGAGTAATAATAATAATAATAATAATAATAATAATAATAATAATTAAGTCGGCGACCTTTTGCTAGATATTTACAACGTAAAACACAAAATTATTTAAAAAAGCCGGCCAAATCCTTTAAAAAAAAACTCGATTTTGTTAGGGAAGTCCACTAAATGACTTGTTCGAAAGCCAACTCAAATGTTTGCAACTGTCGTCAAACGTTCACGAAACACGAGACTTAAGCGGCGAAGTTACTGCTGAACGTGTAAATACTGCTTGCTATATTGTTATATAAACTGTGAAAATGATCACAAACAAAGTTTTAGTCATTAAATTTGGTTTTGAATATCAAATATAGCACATCTGAACTTTGTCAAAACCGAGAATTCCTCAGTCCGAGCGAATCGGCGATTTGAATTACAACAATTATAACTGTATGGAAACACGACAGTTGTGAAATATCGCAAGCAATGGCCGATCAATCGCCGACTGAATTACAACAAATACAACTATATGGAAACCAGGCTATACCATAGATAATGGAGGGGAACTGGATAGGAAACTTACGAAACCGGAAACGATGTTTGCACAACTTGCTATGGTAATTACACACTTATAAGGGGCAAAATAACCTCTGCCAGATTTCTGTCAGTTTCTTGCACAAGATTTCGTTTTCTTGCGTGACTTGTTAATTCACGGATACAGTAACTAAGCCATTCATGTTTATATTAGTAACACATTTGTTGGTATAGTGATTATCACATGTTTATATATATATATATATACATATATATATAAGTGAGTTTTGGTTCACGAAATGTTAGAGAGTGCTCAATACCATATATAGATAGAGCAAAATACAAAGTATGAAGTATAGTTTTACCTTAAAGTCTTCGCTACCATCGCCTGATGATCCCGTTTAGGGTGAAACCTCTGGTAGCGAAGACTTTAAGGTAAAACTATACTTCATACTTTGTATATATATATATATATATATATATACGTTTGACAGCGGTGTTGATGCCGCCATATTGAGACAGAAATCTAGCACAGGTTCTTTTTCTCTTTCTTTTCCGCTTTCCGCTCGCACTCCTTTTGTCCAGCTGACCATTCCGACACATCTCCGATCTCCGAAATAAACAACCTCTATTGGAGTTTCTCAAGGTTCAGTGTTGAGACCGCTGGTTTCTTAATTATTTGTGTGCTTTGCATGTATCTTCAGAGTTCTGATTGCATGGTCATCGCACGGTCCGTAAAAATGCGTGTCCGGATTCTGGAGCACGGTCCGTCGTTTTCCGTATCCAGACTGCTGTCCCGGATGTTGATAATAAAGAACTATTTATGGGCCATTCCAAAGTGAATATGATATTCACTTTGGAATAGCTCGTAAATGGTGCTTAGAACACGAATTTCATTCATGTAGTCGCAACAAAATTGGATATACTAATGCCAAAGCTTGCCGGTGATGTTGCAGGATTGGCGATGGCCGCGTCGTGTTAAGAACAAAACTCCCCTCCTCTACCTCCAATTCACATTGAAGTCGAGTGAAAGTTTTAATTGGCTCTAAAGTATTCGTTAAGATACCCAAAATATTCCTCCAAATCCAAATCTTTCAGTCCACGGTGTTTATTTTCTTTGCTTTTGGGTGATGAATTATTTTGATTGGAGAATTGATATTTTTTAGATAACAACGAATGTCTAAACCGGAACATTTGTGGCAATGGGAGAATCTGTCAGAATACTCCTGGTAGTTACATATGTGTAGGTAAGTAACTTCTATCTTGTGTTGGTAAGGAACTTCTAACTTTTTTATTTAGATCTCCCGGTCAGATTTATCAAGAGAAAAAGGAACTAAAAGTATATTTTGTCATTTAAAAGTAAAGTGCTGCGTTTGCACACAGTGTTTTGTCAAAAATTACATGTAACAGTTCAAATCGCTCTGATGGCTGATGATTTGATAAATCTGTTTAATAATAATAATAATAATAATAATAATAATAATAATAATAATAATAATAATAATAATAATGGAAACTTTATTGAAATACTTTATATATATATATATATATATATATATATACAATTATAAATCTCACTAATTAAGGTAATTTATAATTGACTACTTGAACCTATTGATTGTTTACAACTATATAGACAAATTTGAATTTAAAATGTATCTTCAAATGTTCATTAAGTCTGGATTTGTCCAAGCCTTGTTTCTACAACAAAATATGTAGTATGTTGTTCTAATGGCGATGGACATTATTTTCTTAATACAAAAATTTTGGTGAATTTTATCAAGAGCTAGATCGTTTAACATCTCCAAAAAGGTACGACATTCTTTTGAGAAAACACCTAAGGAACTGATTGATAAATTTACAAATTTGACAGTTTTAAAATGTTCCTTTTGCTGTGTAATTACATCCCTGTATCTTATAATAATAATAATAATAATAATAATAATAATAATAATAATAATAATAATAATAATAATAATAATAATAATAATAATAATATTAATATTAATATTAATATTAATTATTAATATTAATTATTATTATTATTATTAATATTAATATTAATATTAATATTAATAATAATAATAATAATAATAATAATAATAATAATAATAATTATTATTTAATAATAATTTGGGCAGTGGGGTAGAACCACTGATCTCAAATAATATACTTATTATTCTGGATAGAGCATCTATTGGTTCGCGCCTTGCAAAAATTGTAGTCGGAAGTGAGACTAAAAATCTCGCGGCAGCCATATCCGGTGGGACCCACATCGTAGTTATATCACTATTGTTGAATCATAGTTCTCTTTAAATGATTGGATTTTTAACGAAAACCAGCTAAATTTTACATCCTTAACAAGAAAATGTACCTGTCGCTATGGGACAACTTAAAAGTGGCTGGGATCATGGAAAATCAGCCGAAATTTCACGATTTTACTGAACGAAAATCAGCACCGGCCACCAGGCTACAGTTTGAAGAATTATTAAAGGACTAAAGTAAGGAACAAATAACATCTTGTATTCACTTTAGCAGTTTGACAGTGACTTTATGACAAAGTAACAATATTACCGTTTCTATATCCGTCTTTTTCAACGTATATTGGATCAGACGATCTGAGGGTTTTATACAACTGAAGATGTTTATTGGAAGTTTGTAGTTATACTTTATTTATTAAACAGGCAAATTTAAAGCATTTAACTCACTGTTTTACTATTATTGATGAAGTCGGATGAAGTCCTGTTACTATAATATTGACGAAGATAATTCCTGTTCACCTAGCATTTATGGTGTGCATTTTCAATATTTGTAATACATTAATTGTCCATTTGTCCTCTTGTATAAAAAAATATATTTTTGCCTATTGGCTAATTTTTTACATGTTACCTGTGTGTTCTTGCTTTATTTTACTCTGTATATATATATATATATATATATATATATATATATATTATATCTGTGATGAACTCATGGCTGGCAATGGCAAGTCTCTCCAGCAAGCCTAGGCAAGGGTTTTCTATTTGACAAAGTCAAATTGTCTGGTATTTGAAAGTCAGAGTAGAATCATCTGAGATTGAAGTAAAATTATAATAAAGGGGCATGGTTTGGCCAGCTCTGATTTACACACAGAAATAATTATTTATTGGTTATAATCTACTATATTCTTTTATATTTTATATACTTCAGTGTACTGACACTACTGTACTTTGTGTAGACTTATATTTGAAACAGATAATAAGTCATGAGCTTTTTCCTAAAATAAACAAAGAGAAGGATGATTCCGAACTATTATTTACTACAGAAGTGTTTTCATTTCAAGCTATTTTTGAAAAAGTTTCAATCTTTACTACATTTATCATACCTCAATATCTTGCATCATACAACTTTTTAGGTTTCATACCCATCTATATGTCTTTTCCTTATTAGATCCACACAACTTTTTTATGCAGAAATTATCACTAGCTGATCTTGGCAGAAGACAAGATCAGTCATTAATGATTTTTTTTGAGATGAGTGATCATAACAATGCATATAGATGTTTATAAGATTTTAGTTTAATTGAAGCTAGTGTAAGCTGCTCTGGATAGTACAAACAATTTTATTGAAATTAATTTAAGTTTTCTCTAATACAGTACAAAGGCAATGCCGCAAAGGACTAAAATGTCAAAAAAAATTTAAATACTATCTAGCGCCAGTGGTGGCTGGAGCACTGGCACAATCTTCACAGAGCTTGACAACCATATGGTAGATTCTCTTGTTGATGAAAATCATGTTTTTGCTCTTATCAAGTCCATTGCAAAAAGCTACAGCAAAATTCGTTTTTACCATCTTGGAAAGGAAACCACAGCTAACGTTTCTGGTACATAAATAAGAAAAAAATTGAATAAGCTTGTCCTCTTTCAGCATCAGTAAGAATCAAAACAAAACTAATCTAAACAAAAAGGGAAAGTAAACTACAGGTAACTGTATTTACACTGGATATACCATAACTTTATCTAAGGACCAATGTTACTACAGGAGGAAACCGGAGTACCCGGAGGGAACCTGTGCTATTTGGTAGAGTCAAACTGGAAGCACTCAAGTCACCATGCATCCAAAGGAAACTGAACTAAACTACTGTAACAGTTAAACAGTCTTTACACTGGATAACCTTATCAGTCATATCTAAACTGTTCTTCCTAGCGGTCCAGCAAGAGTCATCCCTCATTGTCAGTGTTAAGTACTACAGGTGGAAACCGGAGTACCCAGAAGAAATCTCTGGTGTTTGGTAGAGTCAAACTAGAAGCACTCCTCTAATGTACATCCAAGGTGAAATTTTAATCTGATAAGTGCATCAAGTAGGAGTTAAATCCAGATTGCAGAGAGTAACATCCTTAGATCTACAGTAATCCTGGATGCATGTAACTGGAAAGACTTTTCTTGCTTTCAGCAAACTAGATAAAATTTTAATTTGCTAAATGCACAGTAAAACTGTATTGGTCGAGTAGGAATCAAACTTGGGTGTAACTTCTTAATGGCCAGTAAGATGCTCTCTAACCATAATAAACTACCACTAACTCAAAATGTTATACAGTATGTACATATTTTGTTTGAGATATATATACTGTAGACAAAACGAAATACTATCAAGGGACAAGGGCTTGGGCAAAATACATACTGTAGTGTAACCATAATAAAACCATCTGAACTGGTTGAACATTAGCCCAAATTCGACAAAACTATAAAGTTCGAATATTTCATGTGAACAGTATCAACAGCGGGTAAGTTTATTAGTTTAAACAGACACAGTTATGACTTCTTGGGGTTTAATCGGCATGAAATAAATCAAAAGTTAAACAAACACATCATCGCAAATCATCAAATAATACGCGTTACTAGAAAGAAACAAATACACAGGCAGTCACTTCCAGACATTTGTTTACCGACTTAATTGCTACTTGCTAGCTCTGAAGCAAATAAACAGGCAAGCGTATTTTGTAAAGAAAGCCACTTTCTAAACAAAAAAATAGTTCAAAACACTAAACTATTACTTAAAATAAGATTACAAACCTCAATTCGGTGGTAACTCTTCGTAACATCCCAGAATTTGGCGAAAAACGCCGTTCAACTGCTTCCACTCCTATTTACGCCATATTGTATGGGTCCAAGTGGGTCCCACCGGAAATGGTCGCCGCTAATCTATTCCGACTTCACTGCGAACACCGGATGCTCTATCCAGTATAATGAGTATATTATTTGAGATCAGTGGGTAGAACCAGTTGGACTGCGTCTGCCACGGGAATTGTAAAACGATCCCGCCCTCCACGAGTTTGGCGTAGTACCTTGGGCAAGTGTTAGCAACCCAAAGCCTCCCTATGCTGGGGTTACACCATATCAGGGCAGGTAGGGCTCTCAGCTTTGGTTAGCAACCTACCTAAGAGAAGGAAACTCTGACTTCAAACCCCCACTTATGTGTAAAATAGGCGCAACCCAAGATAAGTATCAATCGTGCTGAGGGGTGGATGGCTGCAGCGTAATGTGGACGTGAACGATAAATCACAGAACTGGCGACCCTGTGGATATTCTTAGCCTTACCCAATGCGGCGGGGAACTTTGGGCAGACTTTCTTAATCCCGACCATTACCGCAATGGCCCTAGCTGCCAATCATAAATAACCTTGATAATAACAAAGTGAATAATAATACTGATTTTTCAGATACGCGTGCAAAAGGAGCTTTAAGCTCTGCACAATCTTGGGACCTTGTGTGCAACGAGGTTCTTGCTAGGCGGCCAAGTCGACGACATTACTCAAACAGGAAGGGAAAAGTAACGAGGAATGAGAAAGGTAGAAGGAAGTGGGAAAATATAGATTATGAGGTGGCGATGGAGTGTAGAATTAGGGTGGAGAATGATAGTGTTAAAGGAGGAATAGGTAAGAAAGTACACATGTATTGGATGGAGAAGAAAACCCTAATGAGACGAACCTAATGAATCAAATTAGGACAATTAAAGCGAAAGGGTGGTTGACAGAAGTAGAGATTGAATCGATAAGGAGGAAGGTGAAAAGGGAGGAGCAAGATGAAGGAGAGACACATGGGGTAGACGTTAAAGTGGATGATGTGGAACAGGTTACGGCAGAGGTAGGGGTAGCAAAAGTTGGTTTCAAGGAAGTCACCTCAGGAGATGTAGAAGACATGGTGGAACGAGACGGAATCAGGCAAGGGGATGGACTGGATGAGACCGAGTTGGACGAAGAAAGCCAAATACTATTGGAGAGACTGAAGGAAATACTTAGAAGTAAAGAAAAGGAGAAGGCACGCAATCTGAGATATATTGATCGAACTAGAGTTAGAAAGGAGACTACAAAAGTGAATGGAATATTGAAGTATATACCAGTTGACAATATTACTGGGATACGCAATGTCATACAAGCAGCGTCGATACTAGTATGCGAACAGTTTGTGGTGAAAGAAAGGAAGAAGAGGAGAGAAGGAGCCATATTGGAAGAGACGTATTGAGGGTGATATTAAACGATTGTGAAGAGATCTGTGTAAGATTGAAGCTTGGTTCAAGGGGAAGTGGAAAAATGGAAGGAAGGGTGAACAGGAAAAACTAGATAGGAGATACAGGTTGAAGGCAAAGGGTTTTCACACTGTGATGGAAGAGATCAAACAAAGGTTGGTAGCTAAGGCCTCCAAAGTTAAGAGTCAAGCAGTTCCAAGACAATCGTTTATTTTCATCAAACCAAGGTAGGTTCTTTAAATCACTTGAAGGTGGAGAAACTAGAACAGTATCACCAAACCCTAAGGAGGCGACAAAGTTCTGGTCGAATATTTGCGGAATCAATGTTAACCACAATGATCAAGCAGAATGGATTCGGAGGATTGAGGAGAAATTCCAAGTAGTAAAGGTTGAAACAAGCTTGTTGGATTTGAGCCGTAACAAGCTGTTTCAACAATGTTGTCACAAACGCGTTTTATTATTTTCCCCGCTTGCTTTTGTCCAGCGTGGCGGCAGATTTAATACAAAACTTTCACAACAAAAATACAATGCAAACATTTATTTAATATATTACTGAGTGTTCTTCTCGGTTCTTCGTAGCAAGATAACAAAGATATTCACAAAAAGGAAAGCTAAAACATTTTGATGAAATAATATTACGTCAAAATACGTTTGGATTTAGCCTTGAGATAAGTAAGCCTAATAAAAGCCTTTTACAGACTGCCAGGGGCAGATAATGTTTAAATATATATAATAGTAAAAACCAACAAGCTATCCTATGCAAAATCCATTCATAAAGGAATATTCCTAAAGTTTATTTTCATGTTCTTCGGACAAACTGTCACCACCAATCTTCATTCTGTGTAGCATGTTTGTCATCTCCAGGTTTATTTTATAGTCAGAAAATATCTAAGAACATATGGGGATTCATTATAGTTATATATAAACAGTACATTATGTAAATCATACAAGTCAATATAGTTTAAAAAACATGATTCAGACTAACGGGATAAATAATAAAAAAGAACTTTGAATTTCAATCGACGCGTCGGTGTTGTGGGAAACGGTGAACTTTCACGCCAGTTCGGTATTACTCGTCGAGTCTCGGGATGCAGGCAATACATGAAAGAGTTTATAACATTATTGTCAAAGTGTTTTTATATTAAATTTAAAGCCATGACTCCTAAATAACTCGACTTTCTGCTTCTATAATACATTATTATGCATGTTCATTTTAATAGCTAAACAACAAAACGAATACATGCATGGCGGTTTTAAAAATCATTAATAAAATTTACGAACCAAAACACATGCACATGTACAGAATTCTGTTTAAATTATATAATGATGTCTATGTGATAGTTAAAATATGAGCGGCCAATCTTTATGGGCATTTACAATGGCGAGCCGAATCTTTTGAATTTACAAAAAAATTCGTTTTCCGTTTTCGATAAATTTCTCGGCTGGATTTTATCGGCTAGGCTAACACAAGGTCAGTCTTCAAAATGTTAAGTTGTTTACGTCGATAAATACAAAATGGTTCAAATGAAGCAGTACAATAAACTCGCAGTTCGTGTTTCAGTAGTCTTAATAAAACAATTTAACAGGCGAGATCTATAAAGTAAACTCTCCTGAAAAACATGCCAAGTTTGAAAAAACGAAAGAACAAAACACTAATGATTGAAAACTGGTATTTTTAAAAACTCACCTCTGATAGCGTTGACAAGGAATGAATTAAGGTTCTCTTCGTGCATAATATAATTCTGTCTCGCCGGTTTGCTGTCGATAAACGTCCAGCAAAGTCTTGTTGTTTGCCCATGTCATGTGCTTGATGTAATTTGCATGCAACCACTGAAAAGTTATCCGAGAAATTATCTCCAAACAGAAATCCAAAAACGAGATTTTTTAGCGTTTCAGAAGACCTGTAATCTGTATATATTATCCTGTGATTTCTGCCATATTTTGACGACAACTTCCAAAACAACATCGCCAGCAAAAAGCCGTTTTATAGTGGTCAAATTTTCTCTTCATAATCCACGCTATCCATGATTTAATCGACTGGTTGAAACCGGTTTACACATGCTATTTTTAAGTCATTGTTGTGAAGGCTGAATCTCAGTTGCTTGTTGTGACAAGTCTGCCACAAGTTGTCAGCGTGATCTTGCTCCAGACTTGTTAAAACAATCTGTAACGAGCTTGTTGGAACAACTTGTGACAAGCTTGATGACTTCAATAGACTTGTCACAAGTTGTTCCAACAAGTCTGATATGGCTTGTTGACAACAGGCCTGATCCTACATGGCTGTTCCAACAACTTGTTACCGCTCTGCAGCTCAACAACTTGCTACAAGGTTGTTGTCAACAAGCTTGCTACAGCGTGATAAACCAACAGCATTGTTACAACTTGTTCCCAGGCTTGTTACAAGCTTGTTCCGCTAACATCTTGTTGACAAGCTGTGATATTTTTACGTGTGTAGGAGAGGGATCTTCCAAGGAGACTCCTTTTCACCATTGTTTTTTGTGATCGCGCTAATACCTTTGACACATGTGCTACGTGAGACAGAAATGGGATATAAACTGGATAAGGATGGCCCAATGATCAATCACATGCTATTTATGGATGACCTTAAACTCTTCGCCAAAAATGACAGGGAAATTGACTCACTGGTACAGACTGTCCGACAATGTAGCAGTGACATTGGTATGGAGTTTGGGATATCCAAGTGTGCAGTAGTAACATTGAAGAAGGGAAGAAGAGTGGAAAGCCAAGGTATCAAACTCCCGGACAGAGAGAAATTGACGAAGCCTGATTGCGAAGGATATAAATATCTAGGTGTGTTGGAGATTGATACCATTATGTGTTCTGAAATGAAAGTTAAAGTCAAAAATGTCTACTTAAAGAGACTAAGGCTTCTCCTGAAAAGTAAGCTTAATGGTCGGAATCTATTCTTGGCAATCAACTCATGGACGGTGGCGGTTGTACGTTACAGTGCAGCATTTATTGGGTGGACAAAGAATGAGACCTGCATGGGAATTAGACAGGCAAACCCGAAAATTATGAGTAAATATCACGCTATCCATCCGAAATCAAAGGATATACATCAAGCGAAAAGGAGGAGGAAGAGGCTTCATCAGTCAAATCAAAATCAAATCAAAGTTTATTTGCACAATATTAAACCTACATTACAATTACAATTCACATTAAAGGAATTAACAATATATGTTAACAACATTTACCGACGAAAATATTAAAGAAATCGTGCGCAGTAGACAAAGTAGCACTAGGCTTTCGAGTTATCTAAGAATGTGTCGCCAGTGAGTCGAGAAGCTTGCATTACTATCTAATAAACAGTGAAGAGACACTACTGAAGGTAGTTACAAAGGAGGAGGGTCTAGTGAAAGAACAGATAGAGGGAAAGGAAGAGTACAAGAAAAGGGTAGATAAAGAGAAGAGGGAGGAGGTGGAGAACATGAAACTCCACGGGCAGTTTGAGAGAGATACAAAGGATCTGAAAACAGACGAATCATGGAATTGGTTAAGTAAAGGTGATCTTAAATGCGAAACAGAGAGTCTGATAGTTGCTGCACAAGATCAAGCGCTAAATACAAACTCCATAAAGAAAAGTATATATGGGTTGTATGTCTCGGATAAATGTAGATTATGTGGCGAGATTGAGAAAGTGGAGAGTGTGATGCATACTGTAAGTGCATGTAGCGTGGTGGCGCAGAAAGATTACAAGAGGATACACGACAAAGTATGCCTGAAACTTCATTGGACACTATGCAGAAAGTTCGGCTTAGAGGTCAGTGACAAATGGTACCAGCACAAAGCGGACACTGGTAGAGAACGAGAGGGCCAAAATCCTATGGGACTTCAACATACAAACGGATCGAGAGATCAAGCACAGAAGACCAGACATTGTCGTATTGAACAAGGAGAAAAACGAGTGTATGATCATAGATGTGGCAAACCCCGGCGATCACAATCTGGAGCAGAAGAAATTTGAGAAATGCAACAATTACTCTGAACTGAGACTGGAAGTAACTAGAATGTGGAATAAAAAGACGGTAGTGGTACCAATTATAATAGGTGCATTAGGCTTAGTATATATACAAGGATCTACAGTCCTATCTCAACCGTCTAGATATTACACATAATTTGAACATCCTGCAACATTCGGTGCTACTAGGCACAGCCAACATTCTCCGAAAGGTACTGTCGATGAATTGAAGAACGTCAAGTACTCACTGGCTTAAGTTAAATAAACCTGTCAGCGAGGATTAAACACCGGTATCTACATCTTTACCGTACAACAACAACAACAACTAAAACAACAACAACAACAACAACAACAACAACAACAACTACAACAATAATAATAATAATAATAATAATAATAATAATAATAATAATAATAATAATAAATAATAATAATATTTAATGAAGATGGTTTCAATCACCAGTAGGTGCTTTTCATGAAAGTCCTCCATAAATAGCATTACAAGAAATAAAATAATCTATAAACCTAATTTATGTATTAAATAATATATAAACCTAGCTTAATTTACTACAAATTATACATACAAAACATACTTCAATTTTAGACTACATTTAAGGTGGCTCCCTATAGTTTCAATAAATACGCGCTATTTCATACGCTCATCTAATGTTATTCACAAGTTTAAAAATTTGTTAGATAAATACTAAGTAGACCTTACTAGTATAGCAGAACTATCGCAGATATAAAATATCTATCAAAAAGTTCAATTATTTGCTGTTACCATGGTAATAATGACGTTAGAACTTTGGTATATTTTCAAATATTGCATAATTGAAGCGGCATGTCTTTAGTTTGCTTCGGTGAAATTTTTTAAAAATTGCTGAGATGATAGATACTGTTGTGGAGAATATCCATGCACAAAATCAGAGAGGGTTATATGGACAGATTTTTCGCTATAAAAATTATCGATTTAAAAAAGTTCTGTCTTTTTAAAAATTATATATACTTTAGAATTTTTTATAAACTACTTATTTACAAAATTTTAGCAAAATTCACCGAAGAAAACGTCTACAAGTCTAACATCTATGTCGACGCGGTCATAGAATTTCGAATCGACAAGATCTATTTACGCATGCGTAGCGATACTATTTCTAGTCACCAGTCCCCTATTGAAATTACCGTAGGGAGCCACCTTAAATGCATCAGTATAGAATTAATACACACTGCACAGAATTGACATGCTATATGTAGAATCTGCAGCCGTATATTACAGTGAAACATTGCATGTCTTGCTTTTGACGTGGTGAAGCTTATTAGCTCTCTCATTGTTGTCTGCCGATGTATACACTCGTAGACAACAGTAGTGAAAAGTTTATCAAAATCTTCTTATATGCCAAGTAAATCAATTACTGAGCTTATTTCATTATGAAACACTTTCATGAAGTAGTCACTATAGTTGCCAATGAATGACCCCTTAAAGGGGCATTAAGACGCCAAAATTGTCTATCCCTATTTTGATTGTATTTAGAAGTGTTTTCAAACTAAAGAAGAATAGCCTCTTCGCTTGGTTAATTTCTCATCTCGTTCCAAAGATACTTTGATTTAAAAAAAATGCAAATAAGATTTCCGTAAAGGAGGAATATCTACGGAAATAATAGGTAGATTGTGCTGAAACTTTGAAGCTGTTCTAATACGAATGGTACATTGCAATGTACACAGTTATTGCTTGATATATTCCTCATTTGGGGAAGTTTGAGTTGATGGCATCATAAGGCATCTCATTTGCATGTTACAAAAACCTGATTATCTCTGGAAGATGATGAGATATTGATTTAATAAGAACGCTATACTTCCTCATACGGGAAAGTACTTCTAGATAAAATCGAAATTCAAGAGGAGATTTTCCATCTTACTGCCTGTTTAATTCATAAAATGTACAAATGACAAAAGAAATTAAAACATTTATGTCCCTCAGTCTCTGAGAGAGAGGAACCCAGCCACGAAGTAACTGAGGTGGAAGTTATTAATGAAGATAGCTTGTTGAAACGAAGTAACTCCGAACAAAACACATTTTAAAATCCCACTCGTTACAAACAAAATGTAGTGTTTATACAGTCGGTTTCAGGTTGCTTTTGACGGAAATGTTTAGAAGTTCGTTTCGAAGTTCGCAAGTTTGTTTTGACCTTCGCGTTTGATTGACTACATAGTTGCTAGTAGCCAATCAAATGCCTAGTTCAATGCGAACTTGCGAACTTGGAACGAACTTCTAAACATTTCCGTCGAAAGCAATCTGAAACCAACTGTAATTTAGAGAAAGCAATTATTATACTTTGCTGTGATTAGTGATGCTGTATGCTGTAAAATGTTCGTTGATGTATTTTATCATTCCATATTTGATTTTTTCTAGACTTTTTAAATTTATTTGGGTGGGTGCCTTGTATGGCCCTTAAAGTCCCGTTCCCACCTTTCCCCTTTGGATCTTATTATTATATTTTTATACTATCTTTCGTCATCTTGCTATGTAATTTATACTATTAATGTTATATTGCTGTTAAGTATAAATGATCCAAATAAACTTGTTAAAAATAGAAAGAAAAAAGAAATATGTTTCAAAACATGTTTAAATCTTTTCTGTTGGTACGATTTACATGAATTCTATATCGGAACCATCGCTCGAATCTGCCGAATTCAGCACTATAGGTTTTGTCTACTGAAAGTATTATAAAATCGTTTAATTATTTGGCTAAACGGACTTGTTGTTGACACCAAGCAATCATTTCATGGAACCAAGTACTTCATATAAGACCATATATAGAGAATAACTCGTTCGATTGTAATCTTGCTAGAGTGCGTACTGTACCGTCATAAATTTAGTACTCGCAAATTAACAATCAGAGTTACTTCTAACTGTACAATCACACACTTTCAGAACGGTTCTACATAACTAAATTACTTAATGATTGCTTCTGTGAGTTTTGGGCTTTTAAACAAACACTTATCAAATTCATTAAAAATTCATGAAGAAAATTCAAAAGAAATGAATATTTAATCAATATCTGTAAATCGCATATAGATTCGTCCTGATTTACATAAACTTTTTCCTCAATTTACTTAGCTAAAATCACTCCAACTTGAAAAAATAGTTTGAAAACATGGCTATTTAGATGCGTCCATTTGATAAGTACGATAAATCAGATACAGATCGCTGCTCATGCTTTATCTATTACTTAATATGCACACGCTGTTCCGCAGGTTTTCTACCTGTGCGAAGGCTACGCCAATTGCAGAAATCAGTAGCCCGAGTGAACGCCTGAGCAGGCGTCTTGTTCAATTTCAAGATTGTTGCTACTGTTCTCTCTTTTTTAAAGGCATTAATGAATGTGCTAGAAATCCGCATATATGTCATGCAGATGCTACGTGTACCGACACTTATAGAAGTTACACGTGCACTTGCAAAAGTGGTTTTTCAGGAAATGGAAAGACATGCAATGGTAAGCTGTTATTAAATCATGTTGGTCGCTCTATATTAGGTGTGTGCAACCTACTGCCCACAGGTACCTACGACATTTATTTAAAATTACTCGCGTGTGTGTAGGCTTATCGAGCAAAGTCATTACAAATTATAGTTTAATTTCTTAAACGGTTTGTAACAATTTGGAGTAGTTTCTTTATTTGACGTATAGTTTAACGCTTTAGCTTAATGTTTTTTGAACTTAAATAGTTAAATTAAAATGTTACTATTACCCAACGTTGCGACACTCCTATTTAGTGTCTTTATTTGGCGAGATTGTTGTGAAATAAAAAAAAACACAACAACTCTGTTTACAACACTGTTTAAAATCAGTTATATATAACTCTTGCGCCGCTGCCCACAAACACTGAGAATGAAATTGTGGTGATAGGTTTAGGGATTATGCTGTATTCTTAGTATATATTCAAGGAATTACGGAACCAATTAAAAAAATGTTAGTTTCAACTTAAACGTTGCCCCGAAGCGTTTTTTAACGTTCAGTAATATTTTTGCAAAAGCTAATAATAAATAATCGTATTAATGCGAAAGAACAGAGAAAGGAAACCAATAGTCTATTTGGCGCGCGGTTAAAAGAGCACCAAAAGGCTGAATAAAATAATTTTGTGGTACCATGCAGAAGTATATGTAACAATACTCGTGGTAGTTACAGATGTGAAGCTTGCATGAATAATTATACCTAGCAATGGAGATTGTGTTGGTAAGTATCTTCTTGCTTATCCATTTAGATCTCTAAACAGATTTATCAAGAGAAAAAGGAAGAGTGCTACGTTTGCAAGCATGTGTTTCTTAAAAAATAAGTGTAACGGTTCGAATTGCCCTAATGGCTAATGCATGATTTAATAAATCTGTTTGAAAGACTGCAAATAATTGACAAGCCATATGTAGAATCTGCTGCCGTACTGAAAAAATACGTATTTGGCTTTTGACGCGGTAATTCTACAACAACAATACTAATTGGAATACTGGATGATATATTATTGGGGGGAAATGAGTAGAGTTTTACTAAAAGGAGTTTATGGTTATCATGAGCCTGGTTCCCTTGTAATTGTTGTAATTCAGTCGGCGACTGTTGTAGAAGTTGAATCAGGTTCAACTTTTACAACAAATGAATCATCAGTCGCCGACAGTCGGCGACCTTTTGCTAGATATTTACAACGTAAAACACAAAATTATTTAAAAAAGCCGGCCAAATCCTTTAAAAAAAAACTCGATTTTGTTAGGGAAGTCCACTAAATGACTTGTTCGAAAGCCAACTCAAATGTTTGCAACTGTCGTCAAACGTTCACGAAACACGAGACTTAAGCGGCGAAGTTACTGCTGAACGTGTAAATACTGCTTGCTATATTGTTATATAAACTGTGAAAATGATCACAAACAAAGTTTTAGTCATTAAATTTGGTTTTGAATATCAAATATAGCACATCTGAACTTTGTCAAAACCGAGAATTCCTCAGTCCGAGCGAATCGGCGATTTGAATTACAACAATTATAACTGTATGGAAACACGACAGTTGTGAAATATCGCAAGCAATGGCCGATCAATCGCCGACTGAATTACAACAAATACAACTATATGGAAACCAGGCTATACCATAGATAATGGCGGGGAACTGGATAGGAAACTTACGAAACCGGAAACGATGTTTTCACAACTTGCTATGGTAATTACACACTTATAAGGGGCTAATATGCACCTAACGAGTGGTCCCACATGGCTAAAATCAGACAGTGCTGAACTGAAGTGATATTCAGTTAGGTGCATTACCTGCTTATAAGCGTTTTAAGTTTCCTATCCAGTTCCCCTTCCATTATCTATGGCTATACTGAACGTTTAGAGTGCGTGTATAGTCGAGGTTCTTTCGGAGATGTGTCGGATTCGTTAGCTGAACATTGGAAAATAACCTCTGCCAGATTTCTGTCAGTTTCTTGCACAAGATTTCGTTTTCTTGCGTGACTTGTTAATTCTCGGATACAGTAACTAAGCCATCCATGTTTATATTAGTAACACATTTGTTGGTATAGTGATTATCACATGTTTATATATATATATATATATATATATATACACTGCAAATTCCCAAAAACTTGTTTTAAGGAAAAAATACTTGTTTTAAGATTTTCTTGTCCCGTTTGCAAGATAATAATCTTACTGCGGTTTCTTGACAAGATATTT